>JAUCBJ010002373.1:0-51190 GCA_032718475.1 Nemertoderma westbladi
TGGAAAGTGTATTTTTATACGGGGGTGAGACCTGGACACTGACAAAATCACTTGAACAACGAATTGATGGTTGCTACACAAGACTACTAAGGGCAGCCCTAAACATCAGCTGGAGACAACACATGACAAACGCCGAGCTTTATGGTACAATACCACCTGTATCAACCACCCTCCGTGAACGCAGATTAAGATTCAGTGGGCACTGCTGGCGAAGTAAAGACGAGGTCATACCAGATCTACTTCTCTGGCAACCAACTCATGGAAAGCGTAGTCGTGGACGACCTGCCATAACATATATAGATCAACTTGAAAGGGATACTGAACTTGGGAGAAACGAAATTGCGACAACTATGGGGAAGGATCTCATTTCCACTGTCCGAGTTCGCTCGACCTAGTAGTAGTAGTATGGGAAATTTAGTGTCAAGGGATAATGGAGCATTAGTAAGTCTCCCTCCAACACGTTTTAACCCATCTATCATTGTGCTAGAGAAACGATCCCTTAAGCGCGTCTGTGGATTTCTCAACAACAGATATCGGAATCTTCATAGCATTGCAGGAGTCTCAGTATCTGCTTATTGGTTTCGTCATGCTCCTGGTAACTGATCTTCTCCGTCAGAAACCTATCTGATACCTTGTATTTGGGAAGATCTTTAATAGCATGGACCTGCACAGAGTCAGCGGAACGGTATCACTAGCAATCTTCGTCCTGGAGTAGTGATGATGGAAGCATCGCTTCAAATACACAACGGCCTTACAAAGCCGATTCCAGGAGCTATAGTGATTTATCGCTCTCTGCAGGAGAGGTGAGAGTCCCTGCGAGACATCTGGTGTTCCAGATTTCCAGTCCCTTTCTCTAATCTCCACAACAGATTTATTTGGGGCGGAGGAGTTTAGATCCACAGCGTCATCCCCGGAAATGTGTAGTACAGACAGATCTATCATGGGTTTGAATAACTTTGATTTACTCGTACGTGTTTTAGGTTTGACTTTCTCCGCTCCCTTGGCTTGTCTAATCTCAGCCGTGGTAAGATGAGGAGGCCATTCATCTTCTTCTTTACTTAGGAAGTCGGGTCCACCTAACCAGTCTGGAGTATCTATCAGTTCTTGAGGAGTTGCTCCTCTGGAGGCGATGTCGGCTGGATTAATCGTCCCAGGGCAATGTCTCCATTGATCTACATTAGTGCGACTAAGTATAATGGCTACTCTGTTGGTAACGAAGACGCTGAACTGACAGACTTCATTGGTTATATACTCCAAAACGAGTAAGGCATCAGTCCAATAGACAGTTTTCTCCAGTGAATAGTCGATCTGTTCTGTTACATTCCGGCTGATGGCTGTAGCGTATAGAGCCGCCTTTAACTCCACTCGAGGAACTCGTAGTTTGTTGTTTATCAAGGCCTTAGAGGTAACCAAGGCAACTTTGATTCCCTCCGGAGTTTCAACCCTCAGGTAGGCTACTATACCTATTCCCATATCGCTGGCGTCTCCAAACACATGGAGTTGATAGGAATATGTGGGGAGAACATGACCAAAATATGAACGGGAAATAATAAAGTTCTCGATGGAAGGTAGAGAATCTTCCCATTTCATCCACTTCTCTAGCAGTTCTCCCTTAAGTGGATCGTCCCACGAGTGCTTTTCAAGCCACATTTGTTGAACTAAGCTCCGAGCAACTAATATAACTGGGCTAATAAATCCCAATGGATCGAAATAAGTACTTAGGATACTTAGACAAATCCGTTTGGTTTGAACTGGATTATCTCGCCTTTTTAGCTGGAAAAACAGGATATCTCTCTCCGTGTCCCATTTCAAACCAAGCATCTTGGTTTCTGGAAGATCATCCTTGATAAGGACCAGATCTTTGACACCTCGATCTTCCACCAGGATCGATTCCAGAAACTCACGGGAGTTACTTGTGAATTTGGTTAGTCGAAATCCACCGCGTTTCAAGCACTCTACCGTTCCCTTGGCTACATCAATGGCTTCTTCTACCGATGCGAGGGACTTTAAATTATCGTCCATGTTTATATCCCATTTGATGTTGTCGATAACCGCTTTAGAGAAGGCGTCTCGGTTGTCATCAGCAGTGTTACGCATTACTGAACAAGCGTTCGAGGGGCTCAAGATGATCCCGAAAGCCTGGATGGTCATCCAGTACTCCACCGGTTTTTGGTTGAGGTCTCCTTCAGGCCACCACAGAAATCGTAGGCTGTCTCGATCCCTATCCAGCGCCTTAACTTGTAAGAACATGCCTTCTATATCCAAGGCGAAAGCGATGGAATATTGCCGTAATCTTAAGAGTATTCCCAACAATGATTGGAGTAAGTTGGGTCCCGGCAACAACTCAGAATTAAGGGATTGGCCCATGTAAAGGGCGGAGCCGTCAAATACTACCCGGACTTCGTTGGGTTTACTGGGTTTAGGAGCGTAATGATGTGTTAGATAATACATTCTCTCAGTTACGGGTGTTTCTTCTGGTACTCGCTCCGCGTATCCCTTATCGATGAATTTCTTCAGCTGTGTCTTATACATCTCTTTTGCTGAAGCATTGGCCGTAAGACGCCAATGTAGTTGCGCGATTCTCTTCTCCGCTAAAGGTTTGTTATTGATAAAGTTTGGTTCTCGCCGTCTGAACGGAAGGCCGATTTCATATCTACCTTGATCTTTGAGAAAATGGGTGGTCGTTTCCTGTATCTGCTTGGCTCTTTCCTCCTCGACAGATACAGATAGAGCCGTGTCGTAGGAATTAGGCTCTACAGCTTCTTGAGTAAAGAATCGTACGGCGTGTTCATCGCGAATCTTATCGTTGTATTGATCTATCACCTCATTCAGCTCGTCATTGTAGTCTAATTGTCCGCCATGATTGACAAGATGGCACAGTTGTGTTTGGTTTCTCCAAACTTCACTCTCGGTGAGGAGGTCAATTGTATTTTCCTCGTCAAATAATTGGGTAATGTCGTCGTTATCTGAGGAGTATGGTGTTCCCTCAGTTATGGTCTCTCCCTCACTGAATTCTTCTTCCCATTCACTCACCTGATGTATATGGTCAGTGGGTACTCGTTCCATGAGTGTTCTCGGGGAAGGTCCAGTGAAGTACCAACCTACTCTTGTTCTTCCCGCATATGTTTGCAATGGCTGCAGTCAAGCAGGCCGTTTTTCTAATGTCTCAAGCGCATCATGCGCATTTTGACCAATCAATATTTGCACCCCTGGGTAATCGGTGTTGAATCTAGGGATATCATGCTGCTGGGTAAAATAGTCCTCATCCCAGTAGTAAGGTTCTACTTGGCTAGTAGCAAAGTTCTTTATCGCCACCATTTGTACTGACCTTATGCTATGTTCTCCTAGTTCGTCCTGGGTAGTGGACAACGCTCCTACATAGTAGTCCGTAGCTACTGTAGATTTCCAAACCTGCATAATTCCTGAAAGGTTCAACTTAGTTCGGAACTTGGGTTGTCCAGCAAAGATGTCTTTGGCTAGTTCCTTATCAATGAATGTTCCTGTGCTGCCGGAGTCCAGGAGGGCGTTCACTATAAAGCTCTTTCCTTTCCCGTGGACTCTCAATTGAACTACGGGGAATTCCCGAATTCCAACGCTGGAAGTTGGCGTGCAGCAAGATATGATGTTTCGCGCCGCACTTAGAACACCTCGCGTCTGAGTAACAGGTTTTCCGTTGGTGTCCTTGTCTGAGACAATTATAACACAACCGCTTATCCCACATGACGTCACGTCTATCCTTTTGGGATTTCTTCAAGAATTCATCACATCCACTCAAGCGATGGGGCCCGTCGCACAACGCACATTTGGGTTTGATGTTACTTACCGGTACTTTAACTTGGGTGGTGTTGTGCACACTTGATCTTTCCTCGGGCTTTCTTCCATGAATTCTCTTAGGAGATGTGGGAGGAGTTTTTGTTACCTGTTCTCTCCTGTCACTGGTTCGAGACTTGGATTTACTTATGTCCTTCGGTGTTTTGTTGACGTAATAAGATCTTTTGGTGTCTTTCCCGCTGTTCTCCTCTTGGGAGGCTTGGCTTTCGCCATCGTCTGTATAACACACTGGTGTTACCTTTCTCCTAGAAACGGGTTTTTCACTTACCTTATTTTCTGGTGTTTTCTCTCGAGACTGCTTTAAGAGCTGTAATTTTACCTCTCCATTTAAGAATGACATGAGATCAGCCATGGTAGGGTCTCTCTGTTGCTGGTCCATCATATAAAGAACTCTTTTGTCCCAACGAGTACCTACTCCACCCTTCGGCAAAGTAGATGCCATGGCTCCAACAACCATAGAACTCTCATATTCATGAGACTTACCTAGCCAATCTAACTGTCTACAGATCTCCTGGATCTCATCGGAAAATTCGATGACCCCGCTGCTAAGAAACTTTCGGGGCGCTATTAATTTCGCATACAAATACATAGCTATGTTAGTCCTATTACCATACCTGATGTTTGGTGTATCCCAAACTTGTCTTAATCCATCTGGATGTCCAATAAACTTTAACGCCATTAACTTGGGAGGTCCTTCCAAGCACTCGATGAGGAATCTAAGTTTCTCTCCATGGGATAATACTGAGCTCTTTATGTTATCTTTATAATACTCATTAAAAGGCAACCATTTCATCTCATCTCCATTGAACTTGACTATCTCTCCCACCTTTACCGCTTGACGGGCTTCGGTTCTAGCCATTTGACGCGTAAAACTTTCTTGGGCCATTGTATTATTTAATATCGAATTATCAGTATATAAATTTCTAGGATTATGATCAGGTCTATATGGAATATCATTATCAACAGGTTTATAATTAACCTTAATAGGGTTCACTATAGGAGTTTCTACTTCACTAGCAGTATAGATGCGTATAGGCTCCACACCTTGCGCATGAAATACTTCAGACCTAACAGGTTGACACATTGTTACAGGGGGTGGTAGTATACCCTTTTGTATATTTACTAACTTATCACGTTCTAACGCGATACTCTGCTGCACTTCTTGCAATTCTAACCTACCCTCTCTTAATGTTCCCTTTAACTGCTGAACCCATCTCTCGGACCTGCTGGGAGGAACATACCCGGTGTTCCCTCAGCTGCCCGAGCAAGAGACCCATCTCCCACCGTCCCTCATCCACCCACTCTACCGCCGAAGCGGGAGCCGCCAACATAGTAGCGGGTAGACGAGGGACGACGGGCGACAAATCATTGATGTCTCACTTGGCGTCCAGGACGGGGACAGGTTCAGGGGCTATCCTACTGGGCACAGGTAGTTTAGTACTGTGCAAAGGGAATTTAGAGTTAGGTTCTGGAAGTACAGGGGTCTCTATCACAGAGGGAGTGGCTTCGAGAACAGGCCTAATTATTTCAGGCTCATCTACTATAGTAGGGAGTCTTTCTACTCTAATAATTTGGTCTGTGGGTTCTGTACTACCTAAGTCTGCACTAGCTAGTTGTCTTCTCACAGCTGGAGGCAAATTATGCAATTTCTGACGGTGGTGCGCTCTTCTACGTCTGCTGGAATGAGATCTATTTCTTCCGCCTTCAGGGTCTGTTGTATCGCCTTCATCAGATGATGTAAATCCCTGTCTCTTGGGAGTAGATCGACTCATCATCTGCATCTGACTAGCTGTTCTCTGTTTATTGAAGTAGTCTTGCTTCTCTTGAAGATTTTCCAACTCTAGTTGGGTTGTCTCTTCAGATGCTTTCCGTTCTGCTTCTACTGCTGCCGCTTTTCTTTCTGCCTCTGCTGCTTTTCTTTCCGCTTCTGCCGCTGCCGCTTTTATTTCAGCCTCTGCCGCTGCCGCTTTTCTTTCTGCCTCTGCCACTGCAGCTTTTCCTTCTGCCTCTGCTGCTTTTCTTTCCACTTCTGCTGCTGCCGCTTTTCTTTCTGCCTCTGCCACTTCCGCTTTTCTTTCTGCCTCTGCCACTGCAGCTTTTCCTTCTGCCTCTGCCGCTGCAGCTTTTCTTTTGGCCTCTGCCGCTTTTATTTCCGCTTCTGCCGCTGCCGCTGCCGCTGCCGCTGCCGCTGCCGCTGCCGCTGCCGCTGCCGCTGCCTTTCGGTCTTCTATACATTTTTTCTTTAATTGTTCTTCCTGTTCTCTAGCGATGAGGATGCTTTCATCAAATTTAGCCTGATCTGAGGTTTTTCTGTCGTAACTTCACTTTCCACTTGAGAAAAGACAGCGTCTGTTGATTCTCCTTGGGTCGAGTGCTCGGATAACTGAATTTTCCATTGTGTCGTTCCTTGGACTTTAAGACTCACCCGTTGGAACCAAGTCTTTACGGACTTGCAACGACGTGTCTTGGCTTCTCTTCGATGCTTCCTCAAAGGCTGAAAAGATTAGTCTGATCCGTAGAATTTGTTCTCAAACTTGATAAAGCAGCTCTCCCTGCTCTTGAGGTCCATGAGGTTGTTGAAACAGGTGTTCCTCTAATCGCTCCAAAAAGCTGAAGAATCCCTGGACATATCCTGCTGCCGACCTCTTCCACACAGCGGGATCTCGAGTATCCTTTACTATTCCCATTCTATATAAGTCCTCCCAGGCAGCTTCCGATAAGTTAAACGGGAGTCCGGGTCCGGGGAAGTTCCATTGCATCTCGACGATAGACTTCAGTTCCTCCATTGCGTATCCCGCATAACTGTCCTTGGTCGATCGCTTACTTCTCGCCTAATCGATTTGATGTTCTTCCACAGCGATCAATACTCTAGCGAGTACGGCTTCAGGAAGAATGAGAAGTGGATCCGCATAAACCGCCTCTGCCATCTCTGCTCCGATCTCGGGCATCAACTCTACAGTATCTGAACTAATGGAGCTACTGGACCGCTGAGAAATAAGTTCTCGGTTCGGGAGTTGCTGGTACTGCTGTTTAACAGCTGCCTCTTGGTCCCGCTTGACTTGAGCCCGAGTGCCTATAATAGACCTACGGTGCTTAACTAGCCTAGGGTCTGATACTACTACTGAAGGGATGACCTTTCTTACAGTAGGAGGGGACTTGGACTTCGGTCTCGGATGTTCTGCACTCCTGTTTGAGTCGCAGACTGTTCTTTCTAGGAGACTATCTGACAAAGTTTGTTTTGCGTCAGCCATGTTTGATTGTACAGTTGAATGCCTACTACTATAACGACAGTTAAAGCAAGTCTAGTAATTCAGTATCAACTGTAAGCCTAGTGATCAATTACCGATACCGTTACTCAATGTAACGCGATATATATATAATATTAGAATACCGGTATACACTTATAGTATATATAAGTATTGTTACAAACTAGGTTTAGTCACAGAACACCGGTATATAATTTCAGCCTAAATTTATATAAATATAATAATAAGCCTACCTTAAATACCGGTAATGTCAATTATTTATAATAACTGAATTTCTGATTTTAAAGGTTACTTTCCTTTCCTTTACTTTATTACTGTTATTAAGCAGTAGCCCAACTGATATTAAGACCTAATTGATGGATAACAGGCCTACTATTTTATAAATCGGTTTGAGTTGATTTATAATATATATGTACCCGTACAAGGGTTTTTGTCTATATTTGAAATAAATGTTATTATTTCTGGTGAGTAGTCACTACACAGAAGCTAAACGCTCTCAGTGGAGTGCTACCTGTTGGACACTAAAACAAATAATTCTACTTTACTAACTTACTTATTACTACTAATTACTTACAATTATGGGGTGAGCTTACAATCTCTAAATAAACAATAACAAATTACACGTACAAATTTTAGGGGTAATTTTACAGGGAATCTACAAACCAGTCTAACAGGGAGTTAGAATTTCTGGGTAAATACACTGTGTTGTCCAGATAAGAAATTACCACCGTCTGACGACTTATAGTCTTTTTGCTCTACAGCACTATATGTACTACGTTATGTACCCGGAGTGTCCTTACCTAGAAGTTAATTACCGCAGCCAACGCAACCAGAGCTAACGTGCCTATTAACCACTTTTCAACACAAATATACTGCCTACACACTAATTACCTTCGGAATTTCCATCATAGTAGACATGTACCGTACAACAAGAGTCCCACAAGAAATGAAAACAAATAAGTTGGTGCCAGTTCCCAAGAAGGGCAACCTAACACTCTATGGTTCTTTTCGGGGAATCTCATTGATCTCGATTGCTGCAAAACTATACAATAGAATTCTATTAAATCGCATCAGGGATCCCATTGAGAGACTGCTACGTGGAAATCAGAATGGGTTCCGTAAAGGTCGTGGGACCATGGAGCCCATTTTGGCACTTAGAAGGATAATTGAAGAGTTATCAAAAAAGAAAGACAGGCATCTGGCTGTTATCTTTGTTGACTTCTTCAAGGCCTTTGATTCAGTCTCTCGCTCACGTATGTTCAGCATACTTTCATTGTATGGGATTCCTGATGAAATTATTGCAGCAATCAGATCAGTATACGATGGTTCGACAACATTTGTGTCTACTGTTGACGGTGACACAGAACCATTTGAAGTGTTATGGGGCGTCCTCCAAGGAGACACACTTGCACCATTCTTGTTCATTATTGTGGTTGACTATGTTCTACGCATGTCCTTAGATCATCATAATGATGATGGGGTGATGATAACTCCACCTACTGGCTCCAGAAGTCGAGGAAATCCTGCCAAGTACCTAACTGATCTAGACTTTGCTGATGACTTAGGAGTACTCTCAGAATCATTAGAGGGAGCCCAGCGGCTCCTCAGCTCATTAGAACATGCTGCTTCTAGTGTTGGTCTTTTTATTAACTCCAGAAAGACCAAAATTCTGACAGTTAACTTTGAAAGTCCTCAGCAAGTCTCTGATCGGATGAGCATAAGCTCAAAGGATGGTATGCTTGAGCATGTGGACGACTTCTGTTACCTGGGATCATGGATCCGGAAGTCAGGTGAGGACCTTCGAATACGTAAGGGAAAGGCATGGGCAGCCTTGAATAGGCTTTCCAGGATTTGGAAGTCACCTAGAATTAATCGGAAACTTAAGGTCCGATTATTTAGAGCAGCAGTAGTTCCAGTACTCCTCTACGGGAGTCCATGCTGGGCTCTAACTGCTGAGGACACCAAATCTCTGGATGGCACATTCACAAGAATGCTACGCCGGGTACATTGTGTCAAGTACAATGCACACATCTCCAACCAGACACTATATAACATTGGAGGTGTCTCATTGGTTCCCCCAAGCTTGACACTAGAACAAAATCGCCTCCGCTTTGCAGGACATTGCTTTCGCCGTGAGGACCAGCCAGTGCACAATCTTGTACTTTGGCAGCCTCATGGAGTGAATAAGCATGGTGGACAGCCCATGACTTTCTTGAGACGCATCTTAAAGGACACTGGCCTTAAAGATGCGGATGATCTAGCAAATGTCATGGGTGATAGGGAGTTGTGGCGGTGCAATTTTGTTGACAAGCCGGCACAGCATTCTTAAAAATGCAGCTGCAATGCAGCATGCCGATCCTAGTAGTAGTAGTACCTTCGGAAAGTACTGTACTCTAAACCCTAGATTAGGTACAAGTACTTATATAACAAATAACCAGCAGTTAAATATACTTGTACAGCTAAAAGAACCACGGTATCTGCTGGAGTGACTAGAGCATAAATCACCAGTCTTTACCTACGCCAAGCAGCCCTGATGTAGTACCAGGGTTAATTTAATTATAACGGTATGTATAACAAGCACAATTACTGTAGGAATAAACTTGGGGTTATGTAGGTTGCGAATTCTTGCATAAACTCTGAATAATAAATATTACGCTACCCGTGCTGACTATACAAACAAAATACAGACCAAATGCTGGCAGACTACTGTCAAGCCCAAATAAACTACAGTATATGCAGACTCCGAAATGGTTAGTTAGTATGCGTTCTAACCGAGTAGTACGACTTATTCTTTCGGGGGGATTTACCTTACAACACTGGATGCCCCTACTTTCCTAACTAGTACTTTATCGGATCTACACTCTACACACACTGCAATTGCTTCAGACTTAACAACAGCTAGACAACAATCCGGCCTACAAATTAATTATACAATCTGAGCAGGTTTACACGCCTTCTGCTCAATATTACACTTACAGATAAATAAAACTGACAGAAATAAGTAAAATCCCAATAAAAAACCAGGGCTGCAGTCCCTGATTAAATATCAAGACATACCGGTATATAATTATCAAAATCGAATAATACTGTTGTACCTATAAGTACCGGTTCGGGTAATTTGGGCAGTTAGGCCTACAGCTTACCGTTCGACCGGTACCTCGACTTTATTGCCTACGGTGCAATAAAGAAATCAGGAAATCTATTATTGTTCGCGCTTTCAGACCTTTAGCAGTTTAACCTGCCAATTTTAGGTGTCCTCTTGTTTATAAATCGACTTTGGCCTATAACAAATATTTAGTACACACGAAGTAACATTAGCCAAAACCAGTCTACGCGCAATCATTCACCCACTGTTAAGGGAGACTGGATTCGGATGCTTTGACCTTATTGCAGTGTAGACCTACTGTATTATTCGATTGATCGTTACTATATAATCTCTGACAAATATTATTTACCTTCGGGGAAATACTAACAGTTCCTTTAGGACGTGGCGCTTTAAATATATTAAACAGAGTTATGACTTACACTAAACACAACGGGATGGCTATTGAGATACGTAAATGGCGCATTCTTTTGGAGATGCTTTATTATCAGTCACACTACTGCACACGACTTCACACTACTTCAAACTGATCTGCCGTCCATCACTGAATTTGATCATGTATAAGGAGGATAGCAACTGACACATGTAGGGATTATGAAATAGCATTTAATTCACACAAAAACCACTATAATGTAAGTCGCAGTTGCTACAGGTAACCGGTCCCTCTTACCTTCAGTAATCAAGAAGATTGGGGTTTCTGATTATTATCGTTATTCTCCAAATATAACAAGATATCTCTCCATATACAACAATTAATAACAAACAGTAAACAGAAGTAAAATAGTTTGTGCAAGGTGTAACACTGCACTGTGTCAGTCAACTGGTATGATAATAGATTTACGTTTCTATAATCAAACCATCTAATGTTCCGGTCAAAGTCTGAAACTTCCACAGAAGTACAGAAGATTTCCAAGCCGGTGTTCTGCTTCTTGGAAAAAGGATGAATAACTAACACTGACTTGCCTGGCACGGTTTTCATAGGCTCTTGTCCCACATAAAATGAAAATTGCTCTGATTGGCCGAAGCAGAACAAAGACAGGTTCCACGTGTACAGTAAATCAGCTGGGAGATTGCGTCATCTGAGTCATCCTTTAGAGTATCAAGCGCATTGCGGAGAAAATGGCTTGTTATGTCCGCTAAATCACACATGCAGACATAGCGGGTCAAAATGGCTTGTTATGTCCGCTAAAGCTTTTACAGACTCATAGTGGACCCAGTGGTCACAAGTCCCAGATAGACCATATTCTGTTTCGTAGGAAGTACAGGAGCTCTATAAAAGACTGTAATGCATTTACACTTCGACCCTTCTCCAGTGATCACCGCCTTATTGTGGCCAATGTAAGACTTAGTCTGCGTGCTAGCAGAACAACGAAATCTGCCTTGCCGCGGCATGCCTGGTCCTCTCTGTTGCAACAGCCAAGTGTGAGATCCAGCTTTACACTACAGCTGAGCAACAGGTATGAGGTTCTTGCCTCTGAGGCGGCAGATCACTGTGAGGGCTATACTGCCTTCACAGAAGCAGTTAAGATAGCAGCTGCAGAAACGGTTCCTGTATACCCTCGAAACAGGAAAAGGGCCCCCTGGACTGACAACATAATCCAGAAGTGCCGAAATGACCTATATAAGGCGCAGAAAGAGTCCCGACTCAAACAGACTACAGCGGCCAAGAATGCAGTTAAGGCTGCATCTAGGTCCCTGAACAGGCAGTACTCTGTTAATTTACAGGAGCTAATAAACCAACAGGTTGATGCCATCAATGATGCCGATGACAGCAGGCAATCATCCCAGGCATGGAAATCAATCAACTTGCTTACTGGGCGGAAAAGCCAACCAACCACCAAGGTTAAGGCTGAATCACTTACCGATCGCCTCAATGGTTGGAAGGCCCACTTTGAAAAGCTCCTCAATAATGACAGGGTATTGCCTGATAACTTAATAGAAGTAAAAGTGTCTGAGTCTGTACTCCCAGATATTCCCATTGGCGATATCTCCTTTGCAGAAGTGAAGGCTGCTGCAAAGAGCATTAAGACCAATCGTGCCAGTGGAGTAGATGGTGTTCCCCCTGAGGTCTTTAAAATACCCAAGTGTTTAAAGCTCATCTATCCCATCATAGTAGACATGTACCGTACAACAAGAGTCCCACAAGAAATGAAAACAAATAAGTTGGTGCCAGTTCCCAAGAAGGGCAACCTAACACTCTATGGTTCTTTTCGGGGAATCTTATTGATCTCGATTGCTGCAAAGCTATACAATATAATTCTATTAAATCGCATCAGGGATCCCATTGAGAGACTGCTCCGTGGAAATCAGAATGGGTTCCGTAAAGGTCGTGAGACCATGGAACCCATTTTGGCACTTAGAAGGATAATTGAAGAGTTATCAAAAAAGAAAGACAGGCATCTGGCTGTTATCTTTGTTGACTTCTTCAAGGCCTTTGATTCAATCTCCCGCTCACGTATGTTCAGCATACTTTCATTATATGGGATTCCTGATGAAATTATTGCAGCAATCAGATCAGTATACGATGGCTCGACAACATTTGTGTCTACTGTTGATGGTGACACAGAACCATTTGAAGTGTTATGTGGCGTCCTCCAGGGAGACACACTTGCACCATTCTTGTTCATAATTGTGGTTGACTATGTTCTACGCATGTCCTTAGATCATCATAATGATGATGGGGTGATGATAAATACACCTACTGGCTCCAGAAATCGAGGAAATCCTGCCAAGTACCTAACTGATCTAGACTTTGCTGATGACTTAGGAGTACTCTCAGAATCACTAGAGGGAGCCCAACGGCTCCTCAGCTTATTAGAACATGCTGCTTCTAGTGTTGGTCTTTTTATTAACTCCAGAAAGACCAAAATTTTGACAGTTAACTTTGAAAGTTCTCAGCAAGTCTCTGATCGGATGAGCATAAGCTCAAAAAATGGTATGCTTGAGCATGTGGACGACTTCTGTTACCTGGGATCATGGATTCGGAAGTCAGGTGAGGACCTTCGAATACGTAAGGGGGCAGCCTTGAATAGGCTTTCCAGGATTTGGAAGTCACCGAGAATTAATCGGAAACTTAAGGTCCGATTATTTAGAGCAGCAGTAGTAGCAGCAGTAGGAGGTGTCTCATTGGTTCCCCCAAGCTTGACACTAGAACAAAATCGCCTCCGCTTTGCAGGACATTGCTTTCGCCGTGAGGACCAGCCAGTGCATAATCTTGTACTTTGGCGGCCTCATGGAGTGAATAAGCATGGCGGGCAGCCCATGACTTGAGATGCATCTTAAAGGACACTGGTCTTGAAGATGCGGATGATCTAGCAAATGTCATGGGTGATAGGGAGTTGTGGCGGCGCAAATTTGTCGTCAAGCCGGCACAGCATGTAATTTTCTGTTGAATTCGCAGTCAACAAATAGACAATCAGTTATCGCAATGGTAAGGTTGGGTGTGAACTTGTACTGCTGGCTTACCGCTTCAATACCGCTAGACTAACTGTTGAACAATACAGCAAATAACAACTGCTTCTTACTGTACGCGGTCTGCCTTGGCCCAGCACAATCTCTTAATTTGAACACAGGCAGAACCTCCAGAACCATCTGCTAAATATGTTACTATTATTAACTATACGGCTCTGACAATCACTCGCTCTTTTCTCTGTTGATTGCTCAACAGTGAGCTAACTGTTCGAATTTATAAGCCACAAAGGAATAACCAAAACAATAAATCTGAAATGGCTCCCTAAGCTACTTAAAATGAGTGCGGGTGGTCTAGCACTCGGCGTTCACTTATCACAGAAACACTGGAAGTTACTGGGCGGAATATGTCGAATGTGAGAATATTTTATATGTAATACAGGATAAGCCTGTTTAATTTTACTAATGTCAAAACTTGGCCTTCGCTGGCTTTAGACCAGCAAACTACTACTGTATACCAGCTACCGCTATCAGCCTGTTGCCTCACTATTTTCAAATAACCGCCTAGCGTCGGAAAGTCTACGGTATTCTAAAGTAATTTACCCAGACTACTCTCCGCTATGCCGCATACAATTTCTTAATTTTATTCTAACATTGCTAAATTAACTACAGTGTCATAAATACGAATTTGCGTACTAATTACTAAGTATTCCAGAATACGTATTTCTAATTTATTACGTTACTGAGTTATACTAGCAACAGCCTAAATACTGTATTATTTTGACCTAATCAGCAATTTAATAAGCATAAACTAAGAAATGGAAAACAATCAAGAAAACAGCGCCTATCTAAGCATTCACATTCAAGAATCAGGTGCTCTTTAGCAACACAACATAAAATAGCGTAGCAATAAAGCTGGTAGTATGGCAGATAACGCTAGCAGCACCAGTCAGCTAGTGTCGACTAGTGCGCTAGAATACCAGTCTGCTAGTATACTAGTTTAAGAAGCAGGGGCCACCCAAAGCCACACGCAGGCCTCCAAACTAAGCCCCTATTTCTACCTTAACGCTGCAAGGTTGAGACGAAGTCTGGATCGTCATCCCCCAAATACTGTAATTACGACCGGTCCCCAGTCCTTAGCTGATTAGCCCAACTGCAACTGTGGCCCCCCGCCAGCATTGCCCTACATTGGATCCTCCACACTTCTCTCCATCGCTTCCACGGTGCGCCGCTGCGCCTACCGGTACCCTTAGCCCTCCATGCTAAAACAAATAGCTACCGTATTGGCGCATGCGTTCACAAACAGTCTGACAGTCGAAAGGATTTTTACATCTCAATTACATAGGTTTAAGAAATCGAGAGTCAATGCAGAAATCATTATTCGAAATTGTAATCAAGAAGTAATCAGAAGGAATCAGCATTAAAACGATTTACATAATTAAAAGAAATACAAGCAAAGAATTTAAAACATTTAATCAAAAAACGTGCAGTAGTGCTGTACCGACACACCAAACACTGAATACTGAATACTGCAAAAGTATACAAAGACAGGTAATTAGTTACAATTAGTGCATCATTAGAAGGTCTACCAAAAGCAAGAGCTTTGAAGAAGGTGGATTTCAAATTGAAAGAAATCTATGCTGAGTGTTTTGATGACTCCACCACATTAAAGACGATGAAGGGTGGAGTAGTTGGAGAACCAATGCATTTTTTTCTCAAGGAAGATGCTACTCCAAGTGCCATTACAGCAGCACGACCAATCCCAATTCATTTGAAGGAAAAGGTTGATGAAGCCTTAAATTATATGTTGAATCGCGGAATCATCACACCTGTTGGGGATACACCAACACCATGGTGTCACCCACTGGTGGTTGTTGGCAAACCATCAGGAGATGTCCGTATTTGTGTTGACCTGAAGAAACTCAATGATCAGATAGATCGCACTATCCATAGAGTACCCACACCTGCGGAGGCTGTGAATGTGTTTCAACGGAACCACCGATTCTTTGCTAAAATAGATCTTGTAAAAGGATATTGGCAAATGGAGCTCGATAATGAAAGTTCCTGGATGACCGTTTTTCTAACAAATAAAGGTAAATTTTGCTTTTTACGTAGTCCCATGGGTTTTTCCAGCACTGGAGATGCCTTTTCATTCCGTGGGGATGTGGCACTCAATGGCATTGATGACTTATCGAAAGTCATGGATGATATTGCTATTGGAAAGGAGACATTACCTGAACTTGTTCTAAATGTGGCAGAAGTTCTAGAACGTTGTGTGAAACATGGGTTCACAATTAGTTCTACAAAGAGTGTATTGGCGACAGAACAAATTGACTTTGTTGGCTATCATATATCAGCTGGACATATTACAGCTGATTCACGTAAAGTGGAAGCTATTAGGTCATTTCCTATTCCAAAGACAAGAACAGACTTACGCTCATTTGTTGGTTTAGCCAACCAGATGGCATCATTTATTCCAAATTTAGCACAAACAATGACCCCATTCCGAAATATATTACAAACTCGTAACACATTTCATTGGTTACAAGAACACACTGAGGCAATGGAAAAAACAAAGGATATTTTATTGTCACCACCTATTCTCGGAATGTTTGAACGAGGTAAACATCTCATCTTAGAAACAGATGCAAGTACTTGTGGACTTGGATTTGCTCTCTTCCAGGAGGGGGAGTTGAATGAACCACGGACACTACTTCAATGTGGCAGCCGCATGTTACGATCGGCAGAAGAAAATTATGCAGCAGTAGAACTTGAAACATTGGCAATCTACTGGGCCATTAACAAAACTAAAATATACGTTGAGGGATGTCCACATTTCACAATCCAAACCGATCACCGAGCACTGACGACAATCTTCAATATACAAAGTCTTGCAGAGATAGAAAATAAAAGAATACTAAATTGGCGAACAAAACTCACTGGATTTAATTTTACAGTTGAGTGGAAAAAAGGAGAAGAAAATAATGTGGCAGACGCATTATCTCGATACCCTTGTTCACCTCCAGATGAAGATGATAATACTGATATTGATCAGTTTGCAACCATTTGTGCAGCAGCCGTGACTGAAGCAGTTAAAGAGTTTATACCCAACAGAGGATTAGATCAGGTACGATCAAAGGCTATGGAAGACCAGGATTACCAATCACTGATAGTAGCATTAAATACCGGCGATTTCTCAAAAAACAATTATTCAAGAAAATTTAAAAAGATAAAACATGAGTTAACAGTTGGAAATGATGGAGTTATCCTCAGAAACCAGCGGCTTATACCTCCTCAATTATTAATACCAGAATTATTGAGTAAATTACACAAGTCACACACAGGAATAGAGAAGATGAAAGCTAGAGCACGAGAACTTTTCTATTGGCCTGGACTTGGAGATGACGTTGAACGAGTGGTGAATGAGTGTCATGCATGTCAGAGATCTAGACCAGCACTTCCGGCTGAACCACTCACTCCCTATCCTTGTGCAACAAGGCCAATGGAGGTATTGTGCACGGACTTTGCAAAGTATGGGGGCCAGGAATTTCTCATAATTGTTGATGAGTTAACAGGATTCTTGTGGATTCGCCTTTGCGATGAGTCAACATCATCATCATATATAAAAAAACTACTTCGCGCATTATTCATGGAGTATGGAGTACCTCAAGTAATCAGATCTGATGGTCAAACTTGTTTTTCATCAGAAGAAATGATGATTTGGTTCAAAACTTGGTCAATCCATTGGTGCCCTAGTTCGCCAAAATTTCCCCAAAGCAATGGATCTGCAGAAGCCGCAGTGAAAAAGGTCAAGTTATTATTAGAACGAGTTGATGGCGACTTTCATTCAGATGAATTCGCTCAAGGGTTTATGGAATTAGCTGCATCTCAACATTCTTCAACCGGTGTAGCTCCAGCTACTTTAATGTTTGGTCGTCGAATAAACACCTGTTTACCTGCAATAGCAGAATCTTTTACTCCAATTTCTTCTGACCAATGGATAACTGTTGAGAAACGAAGGAAGAATAACAAGATTAAACAGAAATGTGATTTTGATAAAAATAATAATGTAGTTCCTGCCATAGAAATCACACCACAACAATGCGTTTTAATTTTAGATCCTACTTCAAACAGATGGGATACGCCTGCAATGGTTGTTAGACACTGTGGAAATCGTCGATATAGATTACTAGTTCCATCTGGAAAGTTGTTGTATCGCAACCGCCGACATATTCGACCTATACACCCCGAGGCATTAGGTCCAAAGGCGAACATATTGATGGACAAATATAAAAATATGTCAAACGCAGACATCAGGAATAGTGATCGACTGAAGGACTGTGCTTATGAAAATTGAAATCATAATGGAACACAAACTATAATAATACACTAGACTATTATAGTAAACTATAATAATTAATGTATAATCTGGTCATCACATTAATTTGAAAAAAAAAAGGAATTGTAGTAGATTTATGGATTAATGAGGTGGAGGGAAATTTGAATATGTAATACTTTAGGTATTCTAACTATATACTGCAGTAGGCCTACGGCTGTATTAATAACGATTTGTGACTGTACTACCACTTGGCCCAGTAGCCTAATGATAATTATATACACACTAATATAAACTGTCAATCTTTGATATTGCAGTATTGCAAATATGCTACGTTTGTAGGGGCGAAGGTAGCAGCGTGGGTCACTTCTGTCGATAAACTGTCTGAGATGGCTGAGACCCAGCCGCAGGCTGCATTCGCAGCGATGGCCTGTTCTCTGCAAGGAGAATGGGCATATCTCCAGCGCGTCACACCTAACTGTAGCCTTGAGTTTGAGGACCTGGAGCGCGCCATCGCGGAGAAGTTCCTCCCAGCCGTTCTCAATGGAGATGTGTCAGTGAAGGAACGTAGCTTGTTTGCCCTGTCCCCTCGCACTGGCGGCATGGGCCTACGCAACCCCGTCGCAGAGGCCGCCATTTCCTACAGGGTATCACAAAGTGGAATGCGAGCCCTATCACGGGCAATCCTGGGCGACGACGAATTCTCTCTGGCGGGACATCTAGAATGCCTCCAATATGCGAGGAAGGCTGGGCGGGTAGAACAGCTGGCCCGCGAGGAAGACCAGTATAAGGAAGCGGTGGAGGAGATGCCTAAAGACCGGCGAAGGACTATCCAACGCGCTGCGGACTACCGCTCGGGTGGGTGGATCTCCTCCCTCCCGATATCGGAACACCAGCTGGATCTTTCGCCGCAGGAGTTCAGGGACGCGCTGGCCATCCGGTATGGCCGTCCCTTAGCATCGGTTCCAAGCCGCTGTGACGGATGCGGGGCCGCCTTCGACATTAACCATGGGTTAAATTGTAAGAAAGGCGGCCTCGTAATACAGAGGCATAATGAGCTGCGGGACCTCGTGGGGAACATCGCGGCCCAGGCGTTCGGCTCACGCAACGTGGTGTTGGAACCCATCGTCCGGGAACAGGCGGGGATTGAGGACAAGGCGGGGCTACGGTGCGACATCGGGATTCGGGGCGCGTTTGAGAGTCAGACCCAGGCGTTGATTGATATAAAGGTAATGAACCTTGACGCCGGGTCTTACTCAAGCCGCGCCCCAATGAGTGTTCTCGAGTCCGCTGAGGATGCTAAGAAGCGGATCTATGCCGACGCCGTTTCTGATCGTCGTGGCAACTTCTCCCCGTTTGTCGCCTCATGCGATGGGATCGTGGCTCCACAGGCCAACAAACTGCTCCGGAGAGGCTGCATCGCGCGTGGGGGAAACCCTACAGTGTGGTAATGGGCTGGATCCGGACCCGAGTCCAACTCGCCATTATCCGCGGGGCTTCCCACTGCCTCCGTGGATCCCGGGTGAATTGGCGTAGCGGACTGGGCCTGGAGGACGGCGCAGGGCTGCCCTCAATGGCCTATTACTAGGCAACCAGCAACCGCCCCTTCAAGTAATAAAACATTTCAATATACATCAAATACTAAATACTTGATTAACAAAGTATAGTTTTTATAATAGTTTTTAATTGTTTTGTGTTTGTATTCGTATTTTGTGATCTCGTCTCGTGCCTAATATTTGTTTTTTGCTATTACATTTATCAGCCAATAAAAAGAGGGAGATATAAAAAGTTACAATTAGTTCAGTCGATATTGATAAACGGCAAATTCGTATTAATGCTTTATGAAAGTTTGCCACCATAAATGTTATTTACTAAGATTTTATTATAAAATTACATACACAAACTACATGATGACAAACTACGGATGAAATATATAAACTTACTTGGATATTTTATTTTCCCTATCTAATCACAGCTGTACATCATTATGACTTATCTAAATATTTTATACTGTATAATCGGCTGCTTTAGGTACACAGCGCCATATATCGTAACACCGCTCCAAGGGAAACAAGTAATGCTTCCCTCCAATTGTAGAAGAATATAGGGCTATGTGAATTAACAAAATAAAATTTACTTTCAAACAATTCAATAACTTGGTTCTATAATAATTCTAATACGTACAAATATTGCCACTAATATTGCATAATGATTATTACATACAAATTAAATTACAAAAATATTGCTTCTTTTATTGCATATTGATTACTACATACAAATTAAATTATAAAAAAATTTGCTTCTTTTGTATATTTACAAATTGACAGTTTATTACGTAATATAAAACGCCACGGCTAGGGCAGGTGAAAGGAGTAAGACAAACCTGCAGGTTTGTCTCCCCAATTACCTCCTTTGCCTCCTTCTGCTTTCCGCTTATAAAATTCTAAAAAATGAATACAACTAGTGTATATGAGTCCAGTAGGATGGATGTCTTATTAAAACCTACAATATACATCAGAGCGACGATGATGTATATGTCTATAGTTTGTCGCTCCATGATGTTATATAGTATCATCACTAGCTCATTTGTTGACGGCGTCGCTTCCCGGGACCGGCGATGAAGATGTTCCCTGAGCACCAACTAGCTCCCTACTGAATAGGCTTTCCAGGATTTGGAAGTCACCTAGAATTAATCGGAAACTTAAGGTCCGATTATTTAGAGCAGCAGTAATTCCAGTACTCCTCTATGGGAGTCCATGCTGGGCTCTAACTGCTGAGGACACCAAATCTCTGGATGGCACATTCTCAAGAATGCTACGCCGGGTTCATTGTGTCAAGTACAATGCACACATCTCCAACCAGACACTATATAGCATTGGAGGTGTCTCATTGGTTCCCCCAAGCTTGACACTAGAACAAAATCGCCTCCGATTTGCAGGACATTGCTTTCGCCGTGAGGACCAGCCAGTGCATAATCTTGTACTTTGGCAGCCGCATGGAGTGAATAAGCATGGTGGACAACCCATGACTTTCTTGAGACGCATCTTAAAGGACACTGGCCTTAAAGATACGGATGATCTATCAAATGTCATGGGTGATAGGGAGTTGTGGCGGTGCAATTTTGTTGACAAGCCGGCACAGCATTCTTAAAAATGCAGCTGCAATGCAGCATGCCGATCCTAGTAGTAGTCGTCCCATTTGCCGCATCGCTGCGGGCGCCTCCGCCAACTCTCCCTTCTGCAATTGCACGGGCGCCCTTTCGGACGCCCCCTGTGCCTTCCGTTGCAGTCTCTGCGCGTCTATAACTTCATAATATTGAACGTCCTTAGCTTGATGCTTACTAAGAACTACTCCGTCTGTTCCTTGTCGCGAGCTATGGGCTCCGGGTGTTGTCGCTGTGGGCGCGGCGGTCCTTTGCTCCTCCACCCGTTCAGCAGTCAATGACCCCAAGTGAACGTGAGTTAACAAGAACTGGTTTCTGTATTGGATGGACACCATCCTCCAATCGCCCCGTGCGCGTACCACTTTCCTCATCTTCGAGAACATTCCCTTGGTGATTCTGTCGCAGGTAGCAACAAAATTCCACATATATTTGTTATCCATATTGAGCTGCCGGAAGTAAGATCGAATAGCCACAACTCCAGTATTTCGTGGAAGGTCTTGGGCAGTTAGTATCAATTCTTGATATTGAGGTAGCAACTGTAAATATGGCTCGTACGCTACATGTGAAGGATCCACCGCCCAGAATCCGTAGCCTGCCTTGAACGGTAGCCACCTCATCTGGGCTTGAATATGATAATCCGCTACTCTTTCCCACTTATCTAACATCTCCCGGAGGAGGTTAGCGCTGTGGTTCTGCAAGGAGCCGTCACGCAGCTGGCACTTCGAACTACGGTGTCTCTTCACCCCTCAGTATCCACACTGAGAAATGAAGACAGTACAGGTATGAAACAAATGGTCAGTCTCGTTGCACCAATGGCAAACCTTGTGCTCTGCTTCTACCACAGCATCACACGTCTTCTGACTATGTCTCGTGCTGCCATACAACTTACATCTATGCGCTTGCGGAATCCAAGCCCTCTCACATATGAGGTCTCCAATCGGTTTCGCACTTCCTTCCTTCCCAATATCTATAATGATGTCAACCTCTCCGGTTAAGGGTTGCTGATCCGGAACAACCGGAACGTCCTCACCTTTGTCCCCGATCTCTAATATTTCCTCCCATGTCCGTTTAGGATATGTCTTCTCCACTGGAAGATCCATTCCAAACACCTCTACTAACATCTCAGGCCAGCCCTCCCCCTTCCTCTCTCTAACGGGTCTGTCTGCATCCAAGTGGATGGGAGTAACAAACCTGCGGGTTTGGTTCCCAAACCACTTCTCCAATGCCTCTGGCGTCGGATACTCCATGGAAGGTCGATCTCCCAACTCTCCAATGTTCTGTCGGTATACTCCTTCAAATATTGCCAATCCTCTTCTTACCATCGATGTATTGTCTAACGATTGGTTGAACAACGAGGTTAAGAAATGTTTCATCACGTCAGACTGAATTCCTCCCTTCAATCTGATGTATTGTTCTCCTCCTAATACCAATGGATGTCGCTTCAGAACTCTTGCAACGATGTCCATAATTAGACAAGTTACCGTGTTTGACTCCAGCACCAAATAATATTGCAACGAAGCACGGGTTGGTGCATAGATGTTCCAATACACCAACGCTTGCCGCTTAAAATGTGATTTGAACTCTGCTCCCGGCGGTGTGTTATATTCACCGTACGCCTCCTCATATTTCTTCTGCGTCTTTAGCTTGAAGTCCCAATTATATAATAAATGTGCTATAAAACCCAAACCAGTCTTAACAGAATCAGGGTACTCCCTATAAATCTCGATGTCCTGCGCCCATAGCAATAATAGCTTGGTGTTGACGAACGGTCTTGGCAATCAATCCTCCAGATCTGTCATAGCGTTGAAATCGCTATCCAGATCGCTCTGGACACCTGATCCCACCTTAACATAATCTTGGTTAAGGATCGCCTCCCTAACCTTCTTGGGTAACATCCTAGCGTCGATGCGCTCCGCTCCGTGCATACCCCCTCGCCTACATACCTCTAAGATTTGTTCTCTGAATGTCGCCGGCCAACCACTGGCCGAGGGCGGTGAACAGCCCACCGGAACGGCGACGGTGGGGCCGACGGTACGGTGCCGGATGAGGAGGGAAGGCAAAGTCTAGGAGGAAGACGTCGGGACGAGTGATTGCCTGCAACGAGGATACAACACCACCAAGAGGTTGTTGATGGATGCTAGAGAGGGGAGAAAGGTAGACCAGCCCAAGTTGTACCAAAGGCTAGGTGAGTGCAACAAACATTTTCGCTACCTAGTCTGATTTGGGCAGGGGGAACTAGCAAGTCAGAGGGCGAGGGGGGTGTAAAAGCTTCTGTGGGATCTAGCTGGCCCTTTGCTTTGCGGTCCGATTTCCCCCCAGGCGCTGGAATACTCTAAAAAGGCTCTCTAACTATATATATATTCCCCCCGCCCGCAAGGTACCGTAATAGGTGTTTTAACGGACATAAAAGTCATTCTTCTAGATACGTGCTTTGGAGGACATGGAAAGGCAAAAAACCCGCAATACGGCAAATACTCTTACACAGCTTAGCCGTGATGATTCAAACTACGACATCTAACAGCTGGTTGCTGACATGGAAACGGCCATTGGACACATGGTTCTTTGTTTAGCTTGAGCCAATCAGAGCGATTTTTTCTGTCGATGTGGAGATATTCGGCCGATCATGCTAGAGTGTTCAGTCTTACTGTTTTTTATGATACTGTTGTGTTGTTGGTATCTAGGCCAGGAACACCGGCTCTAGAGTTAATTCGTTTCATACTTTAGAAGAAACATTAGTAGGCTTAAGATTATAGAGCGTATAACTGTTATCGGTCCATATCAGTACATTGTCATATCATATCTTAACCTACCGTCTTAATGCTATTTACTGTTGTGTTTTGGTTGAATATTATTTGGAGAACATATATAAAGAACCCAAATTTCCCAATTTTCTTGATACACTACAGGTTAGAGAGACGGGTTATAGATAGCGATTGCGACTTATATTATTGTGTATGTAGTGAATTTAATGCTATTTGATAAGCACTACATTGGTCCGTTGCTGTTCTCTCTATATATGATACAATTCATTGACGGTCGGCAAATTAGTGAGCAGTATTGTGTGTTACCGGTAGTGTGCATGATTGTGACTGATAACTAAGCATTTCCTAAAGAATGCGCCTCATACGTGAATCATAAGCCTTACTGACTTACCGTTGTGATTAGTATAAGTCATATCTCTGTTTACTTAGATAGAGCGCCACGTCCTAAAGGAACTGTTAATATTTCCCGAAAGTGAATAATATTAGTCAGAAATTATTTATTAACGATCAATCGAATAATACAGTAGGCTTCACTGCAATAATAATCTAAGCCCTCAGAATCCAGTCTCCCGGGAATATCCAGCGGGTGAATGGACGCGCACTAGGCTGGCTTCTGCTAATGTTGTGTTTATTGGTATTAAATATTTGTCATCTTCTAAAGTATATTTATAAACCAAAAGACATATAAATTTTGGCAGGTTAAACTGCTAAAGGTCTTCAAAAGCACGTACAATAACAGTTATTGACTTTATTGCAGTAAACAATAAAGTTGAAAGTACCGGCCGACCGGTAAACCTGAACCGGTACTTCTGTAGGTCAGTAGGCTCAACTGCCAGAACCGGTACTGCTGTAGGTCCGTAGGTCCAACTGTCAGAACCGGTACTTCTGTAGGTCCGTAGGCCCAACTGTCCTAACCGGTACTTCCAGTATAAGTACATTAGTATTATTCGATTTTGATTATTGTATACCGGTAGGTCTTAGTATTTAATCAGGGACTGCAGCCCTGGTTCTTTATTGAGACTTTACTTATTTCTGTCAGTTTTATTTCCTAGTAAGTTAATATTGAGCTGAAGACGTGTAAGTCTGCTCAGATTGTTCAGATAACTGTAGGCCGGACTGTTGTCGGATTGTTGTTGGGTTTGGAGAGATTGCTGCGTGTGTAGAGTTTGTCTGATAAAGTGCCGTTAGTAAGTTGGGGCAGCCATAGCTGTAAGGTCAATCCCCTCTTAAAGAATAAGTCGTACTACCGTGTTAGAACGCATACTAACTAACCATTTCAGAATCTACACATACTGTAGTTTATTTAGGCTTGACAGTATTCTGCCAGCGTTTTGGCCTGTCTTTGTTTGTGTGGTCTGTTCAGGTACCGTAATAGTTATTACTCAGATATTTGTAGGCTGGATTGTTGTCTAGCTATTATTAGGTCTGAAGAGATTGCTGCGTGTGTAGAGTTTGTCTGATAAAGTGCCGTTAGTAAGTTGGGGCAGCCATAGCTGTAAGGTCAATCCCCTCTTAAAGAATAAGTCGTACTACCGTGTTAGAACGCATACTAACTAACCATTTCAGAATCTACACGTACGGTAGTTTATTTAGGC
Organism: Nemertoderma westbladi; assembly: GCA_032718475.1. Lineage (NCBI taxonomy): Eukaryota > Metazoa > Xenacoelomorpha > Nemertodermatida > Nemertodermatidae > Nemertoderma > Nemertoderma westbladi. Next base: position 25,465 of record JAUCBJ010002373.1, read on the forward strand.
TTGGTGGTAGTCTGCCAGCGTTTTGGTTTGTATTTGTTTGAGTATTCTGTACGGGTAGCGTAATATTTATTATTCAGAGTTTATGCGATTATTCGCAACATTTATGTCCCCAAGTTTATTCCTACAGTAATTGTGCTTGTTATACATACCGTTATAGTTAAATTAACCCCGGTACTACACGGGCTGCTTGGCGTAGGACAAGACTGGTGACTTTGTGCTCTGGTCACTCCAGCAGATGCCGTGGTTCTTTTAACTGTTCAAGTATATTTAACTACTGATTATTTGTTGTACCAGTACTTGTACCTAATTTAGGGTTTAGTGTACAGTGCTTTCCGAAAGTAATTAGTGTGTAGGCAGTATATTTGTGTTGTAAAGTGGTTAATAGGCACGCTGGATCTGGTAGTCCGCGGTAATTAACTTCTAGGTAGGAACACTCCGTGATACATAACGTAGTACCTATAGCGATACGGCTATAGGTCGTCAGGCGGTGGTATTTTCCTATCTGGACAGTGCAATATATTTACTACTACTTATTATTTTCAAATACCGTAGTACCCTGTCCGTTGTAATAACCAGAAGTCTAACCCTTTGTTAGGCTGGTTTGTAGTTTCCCTGTAAAATTACCCTAAAAATTTCGTACGTAATATTTTTGTTGTGTTTTAATTAGAGAATTAATCTCACCCATATCGTAAGTAATTTGTAGTATTAAGTAACTTAGGTAAATTAGAATTATCTGTTTTAGTGTCCAATAAATAGCACTTCACTGAGAGCGCACAGCTTCTGTGTAGTGAACCCCCAGAAATAATAACATTTATTTCAAATATTGACAAAACCCTTTTAAACGGGTATATATAGATTATAAATCAATTCAAACGATTTATAAATAGTAGGCCTGCCATACAACAACTAGGTCTCAATATCAGTTGGACTACTGCTTAAATAACGGTAATAAAGTAAGTTAAAGTAACCAAGTAACCTAAAATATTCAGAAATTCAATTATTCTAAAATAATTGACATACCGGTATTTACCATAGGCTTATTATATTTATTTCTATAAATTTGAGCTGAAATCATACCGGTACTCTGTACTTAATTCTAGTCCATAATTATACTTATATATACTATCAGTGTAAGCTGTATACCGGTATTCACGATAGGCCTATTATATATTTATATATTTGTGCTAAATTATATACCGGTACTCTGTGATAAACCTAGTTTACAATACTTATATATACTATAAGTGTATACCGGTATTCTAATATACTGTAATAAATTAACGGTACTAGGCCAACGGTTATACTGAATTACTAGACTTGCTTTAACTGTAACTATAGCAGTAGACATTCAACTGTATAGCTAAACATGTCTGACACTCAGCAAAACCTGTCAGACAGTCTAATCGATACAACCATCTGTGACACAGATAGGAGTGTGGAGCGATTAAGAAAGGAGTTCAGTTCACCTCCTACTGCAAGAAAGGTCATCCCTCCAGTAGTATCAGACCCTAGGCTAATCCACCATAGGTCCATCATAGGCACTCGGGCCCAGGTCAAACGGAACCAAGAGGCCGCTGTCCTATCGCAGCAACATCTTGGTCAAGAACCTAGTTCCCAGCGACCCGATAGCTCCAGTAGTTCGGATACTGTAGAGCTGAACCCCGAACGCGGAGTGCAGATGGCGGCTACAGCCTACTCGGACCCCCTTCTCACCCTTCCTGCCGCAGTGCTAACTACTATATTGATTGCGGTAGAGGAACATCAAGCCGACTGGGCGAGAAATAAGCGAGCGACCCAAGATAATTATGCGGGATACGCCAGGGAAGAATTGACGTCTATTGTCGAGTCACAATGGAACTTTCCCGGACCCGGACTCCCGTTAGATCTGTCCGAAGCTACTTGGGAAGACATACATAGGATGGGAGTGACTAAAGATACGATGGATCCAGCTGTTTGGAAGAGGTCGGCAGCAGGATATGTGCAGGGATTCTTCGGCTCCTTAGAGCGATTAGAAGAACAACTGTTTCAACAACCCCAAGGACCTCAAGAGCAGGAAGAACTGCTATATCAAGTACGCGAAAGAACCCTACGCATTCGACTAATCCTATCAGCTTTTGAGGAAACTTCCAAAAGGAGACAGGACGCGTCGCTGCAAGTTGCTGTCAAAACTTGGTTCCAGCGGGTAGGTCTCAAAGTACAAGAAACAGACCAGTGGAAATCCCAGCTGTCTGAGAGACTAACCTATGAAGAACCAACCGATGCCACCCTTTCTCAAGTGGAAGGCGAAGAGACGCCATCGACATTTATCTGTCCGACTATCAGCGATTCCTAGGCGACGAAGAGTTGAGGAGACGGCTGTCTGGACTTTCCCCTAATAGTGAAGGAACCCAGCGTGTGTTAGACTCCATCGATGCTGAAATGTTAGCTGCTAACCAAGCTGAATTTGATGAAAAACTCCGCCTCACTAGAGTCCAAGAAGAACAAGTAAAGAAAAAACGGATAGAGGACCGAAAGACAGCAGCAGTAACAGCGGCAATGGCAACAGCAGAAGCAGATAGAAAGGCGGCAGAAGCAATGGCTGAAGCAGATAGAAAGGCAGCAGAAGCAATGGCTGAAGCAGACAGAAAAGCAGCAGTAGCAGCGGCAATGGCAGAAGCTGAAGCAGATAGAAAGACGGCAGAAGCAGCGGCCGAAGCGAAAAGAAAAGCAGCGGAGGCAGTGGCAGAAGCAGAACGGAAAGCGTCTGAAGAGGCCACCCAAATGGAGTTAGAAAATCTGCAAGAGACGCAAGACCACATAAACAGACAGTTAACGGATAGTCGAATGCAGATGATGAGTCGATCTACTCCCAAACGCCAAGGATACACATCCTCGGAGGAAGGCGAGACCACTGATCCTGAAGGTGGAGGAAATAGATCTCGTCTAAGCAGGCGTAGAAAAACATCTCACCGTCACAAATTGCCTGATTTGCCCCCAGCTGTTAGAAGACAACTAGCTAGCACAGACCTAGGTAGTACAGAACCCACAGAACAAATTATTCAGGTCAAAAGACTCCCTACAATAGTTGATGAGCCTGAAATAATTAGGCCTGTCGTTCCCAAAGTCACTTCTGTGCTAGAGACCCCTGTACTTCCAGAGCTTAACTCTAAGTTCCCTTTACACAGTACTACACTGCCTGTACCCGGTAGAACAGTTCATGAGAATATCCCTGTCCTGGAAGCTGAGAGAAAAATCAAAGATTTGTCTCCCGTCGTCCCACGTCAGCCCGCTACAATGTTGGCGACTCCCGCTTCGGCGGTCGAGTGGGTAGAGGAGGGACGGCGGGGGATGAATCTCCTGCTCGGACAGATGCAGGAGACTGTCCACCAGCTTAAGGGAACTGTAAGGGAAGGTAGGGCCGAATTGCAAGAAGTGCAGCAAAGTATCGCGCGAGAACGCGACAAATTAGTCAATATACAAAAGGGCATACCAATACCCCCTGTAACATTGTGTCAACCTGTTAGGTCTGAAGTATTACATGCGCAAGGTGTGGAGCCTACACGCATCTATACTGCTAGTGAAGTAGAAACTCCTATAGCAAACCCTATTAAGGGTGATTATAAACCTGTTGTTAATGATATTCCCTATAGACCTGCTAATGATCCGAGAAATTCATATACCGATAATTCGTTATTAAATAACACGATGGCCCAAGAAAGCTTTACGCGTCAGATGGCTAGAACAGAAGCCCGCCAAGCGGTCAAAGTGGGAGAGATCGTCAAATTCAATGGAGATGAGATGAAGTGGTTACCTTTCAACGAATATTACAAAGACAGCATACAGAACTCTGTGCTATCTAACGGAGAGAAACTTAGGTTCCTCATCAAGTGCTTGGAAGGACCTCCCAAGTTAATGGCGTTAAAGTTTATTGGACATCCAGAAGGATTAAGACAAGTTTGGGATACATTAAACATCAGGTATGGTAACAAGGATAACATAGCTAAGTATTTGTATGCAAAATTAGTAGCCCCCCGACACTTCCTTAGTAGCGGGATTATAGAGTTTTCCGATGAGATTCAAGAGATCTGTAGACAACTGGACTGGTTAGGTAAGTCGCATGAATATCAGAGTTCCATGGTTATTGGAGCCGTAGTCTCTACTTTACCAAAGGGTGGAGTATGTACACGCTGGGACAAGAAAGTGTTGTACATGAATGAACAACAACGACGAAGTCCTACCATGGCTGATCTCATGTCCTTCTTAGATAGTGAAGTAAAATTACAACTCATAAAGCAGTCCAGAGAGAAAACATCGGAAAATAAGGTAAGTGAGAAACCCGTTTCTAGGAGAAGGGTAACACCAGTGTGTTACACTGACGACGGCGAAAGCCAAGCTTCTCAAGAAGAGGACAGCGGGAAAGACACAGCAAAATCTTACTATGACAACAAGACCTATAAAGACGTAAGTAAATATAAGTCTCGAACCAGTGACAGGAGAGAACAGGTTGCTAAGACTCCTCCTCAGTCTCCTAACAGAATGCACGGAAGAAAGCCCGAAGTAAGAACGAGAGTGCATCACGTTACCCAAGGTAAAGTGAGTAACATCAAACCAAACTGTGCGCTGTGCGACGGGCCCCACCGTTTGAGTGCGTGTGCTGAATTTCTAAAGAAATCCCTTGTAGACAGACGTACAGTCCTGTGGAATAAGCGGTTATGCTATAATTGCCTCAGATCAGGACACCAACGGCGAACCTGTTACTCCGACATAAAGTGTGCAAAGTGTGGCGCGAAACATCACATCTTGTTACACAGTGAGTTCGAACGAGACAAACTGAGTCAGGTAAGTGAGCCCGAACTACATGTCCAATTCAGTGATGTAAACGACACTGATCAAGAATCTGAGATGGAAGGATTCTATACTGACGAATTCTCCGACGCCAACGAATCCTGTTATCTAATCAATACCGCAGTGTATCGAGCACTTACTTATGAAAAGGACACCAACAATGAGTTTCCCCCAACTACTTTTGCCAAACAACCATCTTGGAAAGCTCCAACTTCCAACGTAGGAATCAGAGAATTTCCTGTAGTGCAGGTAAGAGTTCACGGTCTTAACAAAAGTTACATAGTGAACGCCCTCCTTGACTCCGGCAGCACAGGAACATTCATCGATCAAGAACTAGCCGAAGATATCTTTGCTGGACAACCCAAGTTCCGGACTAAATTGAATATGTCAGGAATTATGCAGGTTTGGAAATCTACCCTAACGGCAGACTACTATGTAGGTGTGTTGTCCACCCCCCAGGATAAATTAGGAGCACAAGGTATAAGGTCGGTAAAAATGGTGGCTATAAAGAACTTCGCTACTACCCAAGCAGACCTTTATAATTGGGACGAGGATGAGAGCATCCAACATCTTAAGATACCTCGATTCCAGACAGATTATCCTGGAGTGCAAATACTCATCGGCCAAAACGCGCATGAGGCGCTCGAGACATTGGAGAAACGTCCTGCTCAACCGCAGCCACTACAAACCTATGCGGTAAGAACTAGAGTAGGTTGGTACTTCACTGGCCCTTCCCGTAGAACTCTCAAAGAGAGATTACCTCAACAACAGGTATACCAAGTAAAGGAATGGGAAGTGGAGAGCAGTGATGTGGACGATCCAACTGAGGGAACACCATACTCCTCAGATAATGACAATATTAACTCCAATGTAGATCAATGGAGACATTGCCTTGGGACGATTAATCCAGCCGACATCGCTTCCAGAGGAGCAACTCCTCAAGAACTGATAGATACTCCAGGCTGGTTAGGTGGATCCGACTCCTTAAGTAAAGAAGAAGAAGAATGGCCTCCTCATCTTACCACGGCGGAGATTAGACAGGCCAAGGGAGCGGAGAAAGTAACACAACAACTCAATCGCCCAGCTAGTCGTTTATGTTTACTGGAAAGAGACCGAAAACTGTCCGGAAACTATGGAAGGCAAGATACTCTTCCTACGACCACTTCCCTAATCCGACAAATATCTAGGGACTCCATAACGTAATAACATATGGAGTGGGCGTGTGACTATATCATTTTATATTTGTTTTTATTTTATATTTATGTATGTATTATTATGTAATTTTATTATAATCGTTTTCTTTAATTTTATTTAGTAGAATGTTATTTTAGTGATTATTTAGTAGATTAGTGCAATATATTAGTGTTTATTACGTACGTAATTACTTATAATATACATTTAGTGCGACGGCGAGAAATAATTATTTTTCTCTTTCCTTACTGTCCGTATCATATTATAAATACGTGACTACAGTAAGATGAAATGTCCGTACTTATTAAAGTACAATAAAGCCACTACTATATTCAAGTGTTATTGGTAGGCAGAGTATTAGGAATGCAAAGTTCAGATCCTCGTGTCTCGGCTAAACCAAGCTCTGGGTAGACCTTGGAAACGACTTGCCTCTTCACACTGACATTGCTTCGTGCGATATTGCTCTTCTACCTTATATTAAATAATACATATAGTAGCGTGATGTCCATATAACAGTAGCGTAAAACGCAAATAAATCTGTTAAACTTTTTGACCATCTGTAATTCTAGTCGATTAAGATATCGCGGCACCCACCGATATACTTGAAAGACAAATTCTAGAATCAGTGGTTAACGTCCCCAGACAAGCTCTGGAATAAATCGGTGCCCATCTTAAATATTAATTTAATATTTAGTAAAATCTGTAAAATTCAGATCCTTTAAATTTCTAGTCAATTAAGATATCGTAGCCTTTACCGATACTCTTAAAAGACAAATTTCATAGAATTAAGGATCCTATGTCCCCAGACCTGCTCTGGAATCAAATTGTGTCAATTTTAACATCAAATAATAAAATTCACGGGAATAAATTTAAATTCATATTTTTAAATGAATTTCATAAATTGTCATTTTGTACAATTTATAACATTCCCAAAATTCCATTAATTAATAGATCATGGGAGCGGAGATTCATCCTATTGAGTGTATTAGAGTGCGAGAATCTCCAACATATAGTCAATAGCCGATAAAAATAATAAAATCATGCATAAAGAGAATATTGACAATTAAAGAATTATTATTAAATAGCATCCCAGATCTGTATGCATGAGAATTACCCTAATTCTACCGCTAGCATTCCATAATGTCACCATAGCAACACCCACGCTAGAATTAGAAGCAAGTTAAAAGAACAATAGAAAGCTTGTCCCATTGCATGGCATAGAGAATATATAGCACACTGTTAGTATCCAAGGATACACAGTAATAACGTGACATTCTGGAAGGCACTGACTAACGGACAAATGGCCTGTATGTGTGCTGTTGGTGACAGTTGTGTGGAATTTGTGTGTTTATAGGTGAATGTTACTGCTAAAGTATGTTTACAGTAGCTAGTCGCAATTGTAAAAGTAGCCCAACTCTCCTATAGAAAGAACCTAAAGTGTATTCAAGCTTTTGGGACGGACAGTGGAGTGACTTGTGCCGGTTATCGTTGTCGTGCTGTTGCTACATGTTGGCGTAAACACCGCGACGACGATACATCGGCGCTGAGAATCCCACTGTCCGGGGGCAAAGGAGAGGTAGGCAGCGACGTCCGCTCGCCTAAACATAAACTCATTTCGATATTAATAAACTCAGATAGCAGATATGACGGAGTTGATAGAAGATGATCTTGGTATCAGGGAGCGATATACTCTACCTTTACAAGCATTTGTGGATAGCTTGATACGCGGTGAAGCCGATCCAACCATTACGGAGGACGATGGTCGTTATATTGAACCGCCGATGTCCCAAGAGCAACATACGCGTGAATTGGACTATCGAAAATTCACCGCTCGCTATACGAATCGTAATGGTACGTATATGGACTTCCGAACTACCGGCCATCCTATCGATTTACATGATACGGACGAGGTAGACACCGAAAGGGAAATGGTTCTATTTAAATATCATACCCAGCGGAGTCGTAACGATAAACCGAAAATAGATCACGAAAATTCTATTCGTAACAGACTGGGAAGACGAACCAATATGCCTAGAATCTGAGGAGATTCAGCCTATCGCGCCCGGAACCGCGACAACGATTACATCCTAGAATGGTATCAAGGTCCACAGTGTCTCACTGCGTACGATTATCGACATGCCAACTATGTTTCTAGGCAACGTTGTCGGTTATGCGCATCGAGAGACCACGATACGCCCATGGACACCAACGTCCGCTGTTCCTATTTCCAAGAACAACCGACTATGGAAATTTATTGCGCATATTGCAGACTCAATAACTTGCATATTTTTGCGGTTTGCCCTCAATTTATGACTCAATGTCACCATTGTCAACTAAAGGGACATGCCAGTTTCGATTGCCCTTTTAATCACGATTTGGAAAGCGTAGATGAAATGATCACACTACGTTACATCAGAGCTTGGGAAGCGAACGCTGATTTACACTGTGATTCGCGCCATCGCTATTATCCCGGACGCGCTTACGAAGGAGTTTATGCGTTCCATCCTTATCTATTCGCTTCGGTTGAACAGAAATCACGCATATCAAGTTACGAGCTACTGAAGCGCGTCGGAGAATGTATTTCAACCAAATTCGTACGCAAATTTCTCAGGAGTGTTAATCCTAGCGACCTTCATTCCTATAACTTAATCAATTATATCCGTCAGGATCCGGACTATGGAGACTTGTTTGTTAACTCACATCCCGAGTTACAAGAAGTATATCGACGGCCTTACGAATACCGAGCCCGCGAACGCGAGTTGGAAAGAACCATTAAACCCCGGAGGTTTCTAACTGCCTATGGTCCACCCACGGCCCTCGTTCAGACCACTCGTAAAGGACCCGTAAGAGCGGCTGTCTTGAAACGAGCTCTCAAAGCCGTTAGACCCCTCTCACCTGACGTTGATGTCAATCAACCCGGTACTTCGACTGGCGGATACACCGACCATAATCCTACACCCTCTGATGCAATCATATTGCACCCTTCACCCAGGAGTTATAGCCCTCCTTGTAAAGTGGCTCGCCCCAAAGAGAAAAGGACTCTGGCTAGCTTTAAGAAACTGCGTAAACGCCGTCCGCGCAAGAAAGACTAACTGTTTAGAGTATTTACGTATATTAGAAACTGTGATTTTGTATATGTTATAGACTCAAATCCCATTTTCTGGGAGCGGTGTAAAAGCTTCTGTGGGATCTAGCTGGCCCTTTTGCTTTGCGGTCCGATTTCCCCCCAGGCGCTGGAATACTCTAAAAAGGCTCTCTAACTATATATATATTCCCCCCGCCCGCAAGGTACCGTAATAGGTGTTTTAACGGACATAAAAGTCATTCTTCTAGATACGTGCTTTGGAGGACATGGTAAGGCAAAAAACCCGCAATACGGCAAATACTTTTACACAGCTTAGCCGTGATGATTCAAACTACGACATCTAACAGCTGGTTGCTGACATGGAAACGGCCATTGGACACATGGTTCTTTGTTTAGCTTGAGCCAATCAGAGCGATTTTTTCTGTCGATGTGGAGATATTCGGCCGATCATGCTAGAGTGTTCAGTCTTACTGTTTTTTATGATACTGTTGTGTTGTTGGTATCTAGGCCAGGAACACCGGCTCTAGAGTTAATTCGTTTCATACTTTAGAAGAAACATTAGTAGGCTTAAGATTATAGAGCGTATAACTGTTATCGGTCCATATCAGTACATTGTCATATCATATCTTAACCTACCGTCTTAATGCTATTTACTGTTGTGTTTTGGTTGAATATTATTTGGAGAACATATATAAAGAACCCAAATTTCCCAATTTTCTTGATACTCTACAGGTTAGAGAGACGGGTTATAGATAGCGATTGCGACTTATATTATTGTGTATGTAGTGAATTTAATGCTATTTGATAAGCACTACATTGGTCCGTTGCTGTTCTCTCTATATATGATAAAATTCATTGACGGTCGGCAAATTAGTGAGCAGTATTGTGTGTTACCGGTAGTGTGCATGATTGTGACTGATAACTAAGCATTTCCTAAAGAATGCGCCTCATACGTGAATCATAAGCCTTACTGACTTACCGTTGTGATTAGTATAAGTCATATCTCTGTTTACTTAGATAGAGCGCCACGTCCTAAAGGAACTGTTAATATTTCCCGAAAGTGAATAATATTAGTCAGAAATTATTTATTAACGATCAATCGAATAATACAGTAGGCTTCACTGCAATAATAATCTAAGCCCTCAGAATCCAGTCTCCCGGGAATATCCAGCGGGTGAATGGACGCGCACTAGGCTGGCTTCTGCTAATGTTGTGTTTATTGGTATTAAATATTTGTCATCTTCTAAAGTATATTTATAAACCAAAAGACATATAAATTTTGGCAGGTTAAACTGCTAAAGGTCTTCAAAAGCGCGTACAGGGGGTCACCATAGAACTATTCGAATTGCAGCAATCCGAGGTGATGGAGGCCAGTGTAGTGTACGTAGGGCCTTATCTAGTAGATGCGAGGGGGATTAAGTTAGTAGGATGGGCAAACCCTCACGGTACCTAATCCGAGGTTAACCCTATCCATACCGGGGTACTTTAGATGCTCAAACTACCGGGGGGGGGGGGGGGGGGGGGGGACTTTTGGGGACGTAAAGTTTGGAAGCATATAACTTTGTGTGGTGTGATGATATTACTTTAAAGTAAAAAGTTTTAGATACAAAATTTATTCCTCTGTCCAAATATGCCACACACTAATGCTGAAATATAATATTTATATACTATAATTATGTTTAAATTGATTTTAAATTGATATTAAATTGATTGAATTTTAAAAGTCATTTTTATGGTCATAAATAATAATATATGAAAATTAATTTTTGTTTTAAGATAAAGAATAATAAATTTTAGGAAAAGTAACGGAATTTCACTTGCAATAAATGTGGTTTGGCTTTGAACCAAGCAATCAAATAAAGTGCGTCTCCAAAAGTCCCCCCCCCCCCCCCCGGTATGGATAGGGTTAACCCCGAAGATTTGGTGTCGTCGGTTAGTAGGAATCCCAGTAGACACGGGAAAATTAGTAGGATGGCCAGGCGACGGGAGTCCGTCGCAACTGAAAAGTCCGCTACACCCTCCGCGAAAGTAAGAAGGGTGTTAGAGATAGATCTGGCGTGTCAGCTAGACATAGCCGCGTTAGATCAAAAGGAATTAGAGAGACAACTGGATGAGGGGACTGCGTTGTTAGAGAGAGAGAGGGTGTTAGCAAGAAAGTGTAGGGAGAGAACCACGAGAAGGGCGAATGAGCGCAGAGAGCGCGACTCGAGGGAGGCAGCGAGGGTTGAGAGAGAGGTGAACGAGTGCAGAGAGTGTGAGGTGAGGGAGGCAGAGATAGCCAATCAGAGTATTAGAGAGGACAGAGAGAGAGAGAGAGATGGCTGGTAAGTGGATGCGGGATGATATGCATGCCCGGTTGAGGGTGTTAATGCAGTATCAGGCCAAGCAGAAACGCCGGGTAGAACTGGCAAAACTGGGTTTATCAGAGAGCGAGGCTGGTTCGGGAACTATTTGTGAGGAACTCGTGATGGAGACCTTTGTTAATACCCCAGTTACAGGTACCAGACGGCAAACAAAAAACTGGTGTGACCGGATGGATGGGGGGGAGGGGGGGGGGGGGGGGGGGAGGTAATAACAATACGTTTAATAGCAACGTTAATATTAACAATACCGTAGTAGATAATTTAAATAATAAGGGTGAAGAAAATAATTTAAATAACAATATAATAAATAATGACGGTATAATTAATATAAGCAGTCGTGAGGCAAACAATTCGCCTGGAGGGGGCTTACAAGGCCACGCGGAAGCACAGGGAGAAACACAGGCGAATGAACCCAGGGGGAACAGGAGTAATGTGTCGACTGGAAGGGGGCGTGAGGAAAGGGGTGAAAGGGGTGAGACGAGAAGTGATGGGTGGGGGGGGGGGGGGATACGGGCACCCAACCATAACCAGTTAGTGATGGGTGGGGGGGGGGGGGCTACAGGCACCCCACCGCAACTGGTAAGTGATGAGAAGGGGGGGGGGGGATGCGCGCGGTGATTTAAGTGAACCGTGGCACCCAACGACAGAGAAGAGTAGAAGGGCAGCGAATATCTACTAGGCCGTACAACCGGGTAAAGGGAAAAGTGTTCACGCCACAAGCGGCCAAACGAGGGAACGTCAAGCCCACTCGCGATACGGAAGGAGAACGGTAGAGTTCATCCGGGAGGTCGATAATTGCCATCGTCCCGGAGGAACACAGCCCGGCTGTTGCTGCAGGCATAAATCCTGCCTTTAATTTTACTTATTTTACCAATTTATCTAGATAACTGTATTTTTATCAGTTACGGTGTTATTTCAAAAATTTAATAAGATTATTTCCCAGTGAAAGAGTTCTTACGCCATCTAGTGCTATCATGACCGTATTGAACTTATTCCTATGTAGAATGTCAAACTAGCAAGTGATCTCTTATTGGCTTATAATATTACATTGATTCCCCTGAGGTATATAATGTTGTGTTGCCTGTTGATTTGTCACATGTTTTAGTGCTCTGCAGAGATTGCCTCTCATGCAGACGAATTATACGCCTGGTTAAGTTGTAGCCAGAGGTAATTTATTACATGTCGATATGTACGATTAATGTCGTTATGTACGATTAATGTCAGTCTTGTAAAGTTAATTGAATTATAATTTGTACTTGTAATCTATTCTGTCGTTGAATATAATTTGTTCTCTCATCGCTGATTATTGTGTATTTGTTGTTTTTTGCTTTCACGTATTTTTGAGTTTTGAACATTAACTGACAGCGCCCTATATTTCGTTGGACCTTGTAAGGTGTAGTTCGTTTTCTACTGTAAGCCGGGTACAATAGGTAAATTCCCGCTGCAATAATTCTAGATTGGTTGGGTCAGATAATAGACGGAATCTCATATTTACCGTAAAACATCTTACTGCAAATCTGCCTACTGTGAATTACCGTAATCTGATTACTTGGCTTCATAGTGTATTAAGTAAATGCGTAATTATTCTTTAGGCCTCATTTTATCTCCTAATTCATTCCTATTTCCATTATTGGAACACATAAAGTTTTTATCTCCTTGTGGGAGGAAATATAACTTTATTTCCGACGAATTACCTTTCATACTTGGTTTTATGAAATTGAGGCGCAGAAGTATGACTGGCCCATCAACAATATCCAAAACATAGTATGTGGGTGAATCGTGGGGCACCTCCGTTTCTTGGATCGAGTATCGAACCTGTTATTTATCGAATTACCCTCAGTACAGACCTATTAGTTCGAATTTTTCAGTCAATCGGAACCATTTTCTGCGATCTTAGCCCGTCAACAGTTCGTTATACCCAACGTTAGGCGACGTAACTAAGAGTCCTAATTAGCGTATGCGGCAATCGCGGGGACGCATTCTACTAACTGCATCCATTGTTTTTTTTGTGCTATTAACGTTTGTCTCTTGTCTGGTTTTGGCATCCTAAACACTCGAAATATTTACAAACCACCTGTTAAATTCCCACAGTCTCACCATCCTATTAATTTGTTTTAATTGCGGACTACCCAGAAGTAAACTCAAGGTTTACACCCCCATTTTGTAACGTAGGTACTTTAGGTATGAGTAACGTTTTTTACTATTTTTATAATTGTGCGGTTTTTTATTCCGATATTATTATTCCATAATAAATATAAAAGGAACATTTAACCGATATCCATACATATTATCGAGCTACTTAACATTTTCAGCTCATTATTGCCACCTCAGATCCATTATTTACAACTTGGACCTCTGTCAGCGTAATATTCAAAAAACCAATATATTTCTTGGGTAGAATTATTTGTCGATTTAGAAGCAATATCAGTCACATGACCAGTCCTCTCACTGAGTAACCCTGACTACCCGATGGGTTAACGTTATCTGCCTCAGTAGCTGTAGATAGGTAGGCCACGTTGCAGTGATAGCCATTGTATATTAGCCTACTTGCTCCAGCTTACACAACTGATTGGTGATTGGCCGTGTTACTCCAAGGTAAAGCATACCCTCTTCTTAGTAACGGTATACTACCTAATCCAGGCTCACCTTCATTGCTGTTTGGTTGTATTAATCTCTGAACCAATTGGAGATCATTATTGCTTTCAGTGATACTTTGCATGTAAAGAGTTAAATCCGATAATTCTCCCCATCTAGCGGTGAAATAAAATATCTATCACGACATTATCCTACACAAATAAAATACCAGTCCCATTTTTATTATTTACCGGTGTTTAGCGATTTGTGAGATTGACTATAGTGCCGTGTTATTTATTTGGGTGCAATTGTAATAATTATTTATAATATATTATTGCTGCTGCAATAAAAGGGTTGATAATAAAGGGAAGGCATAACAATCACAAAGGGGTTTAATAAAATAAGATTTCGTTGAAATAATATTTAACAAAAATGTCTTATCGCTCAAGCGCTAATAAAAGTGCTTCAGACAGTTCCCTTAGTGACCAAACTTCTAATCTTGATGTGACTGCGATACCAATGCATTCTGACTCGGACAGATCCCCGACTAGAGAATTGCCTGAGCCGGAGCGGAGCGCCTTGGTTCCAATCAATTAGGAAACCCCTTTATACCCTCTAAATTAGATCGACCACCCCCTGTCACCCAAACTGACCAGTCCACTACTGGCCTCGAAACACAAATGGACCAACCGCAAGTGACTGTGACTTCCGACTTAGACCGGATGGAAGTTGACACAGCCACATGACTAAACCTGCCGATAGGGACGGACCCATTAATGGCCCCTTCCCCAGGTTTATTAATCGGTCTACTAAGGGCCATTGACAATTACAGAGCCTCCGAAAAGGGTTTGAAAGTACAGATACTTTCAATGACCGTTCCAGAGATGAAACAGAATGTACTGCAATACTACAATTATCCTTCAATGGATAAGTTTTTTCCACTACATTCTGCCACCTCTGATGAACTAACGGAGTTGAAGGTACCAGCTGACCCCACTAACATCTCTAAAGTGGGAAAGACCCTGAGCGGATTTCAGACTGGATTTATTAGACAGATATCCGGCTTTGAAGCCATCTTAAGGGACCCTAACTTAGACAACACCCCCTCTCTCTTCTATAACATCAATGAAAGAATCATACGCATCCTTATCATTCTTTCGGCCTTCCACCAATCCGCCATCCGGACAGGAATCACAGTCATAGAGACTGTGGCCATTGAGAACATAAGTAAATTCGCCACCTTAGCGCACACCTGCCTCTCCTTCCAGGAGGAACCTTCTCAACCCGTAGAATTAGATTCCGACCACCCATCCATAACTGTTGCCTGTGATGTTGAGGGGTACACCCAAACTGAACCTGAGACTCAAACGGCACAGGAAGACGCTATTCGCCAACACTTGGGAGAATATATAAAAGCAGTGGGGGAAGAAGAGTTAATAAGGAGATTGCGTGGACATCGTCCAACTAGTCCCACCACCAAGAAAATCCTAAAAGATATCGACCGAGACATGGATTGAGAAAGCCAACGTAAGACGAATATGGAACTTATCAAGGAGGAAAAACAAGCCAAGTTGAGACAATTATCCAATCAGGTGGAAGACGATTGATTACAGCGTGAGTATGAGGAACAAAAATGCAAATTGGAAGTGGAGGAACAGGAACAACAGTTGGATACTCAGTTAAAGGAAAGTAGAACCCAACAACTCGAGTGCTATACATCTTCCAATGAGTTCAATAAATCATCAGATAAATCTCGAACTTCCAGGAGCGGAAGACATTTGGAACGAGCTGAACGCCGCTGCCTGCCAGAAATGCCACCTCAGCATACCCCTGCGCTAATCCCATTAAACATCCCCTCGGACCCAAAACCGACTCCACTCCGACTTTTTCAAACCTATTAATACGCCTTTAGCGGCTCCCAATCTTATTACCCGCACTGGTGTATTAATAAACCCCCCTAAGCCGAATATAACATCAGCGGCTAATGTAACTCAAACCAAAATAACATCTATTGGTATTACGATAACTACTGTAGCGAGTAGTCAGACCGAAAATTTACAACAAAAAACTTCTACAGTATATAGGGACCGAATAGTTACGCCCACTGTTCGACCTAAACAGGTACGACCACCTCCCCTGCTGGCGGACAGAATGTCTAGTACCGCCTGCGCCCACCCACATAACACTCAAACACTGGGCCCTAACCTGTCTCCCATCACCGACTCTCGTGATGGACACCATGACACCGACCGTGTCCATCGGTTCGGTTGAGTCGGTGGGGGACATGGGGCCCACAGGGGCGAGTAAAAAGGTCGCCCAGGCGAATGAGGACCCCCTTTATAGGGATAGAGTAAACGAGTCCTCATTAAACCTGCAAGCTATGCAGGAAGCTGTAAACAATAAAATGAAACAATTAACAAATATTGATTTTGAATTAGATTGATTGAATAGTCAAAGGGAGATAGTGAGTGAACAAAATCAGCAACAACGGCAAGCATTGGAAAAACAGCAGCAGCAGCGGCAACAATTACAGCAGCATTTGAAGCAGTTGCATGACGAAGCTGCCAACATCGAGCAATCTCAGTTTGCACAACATCGTCAGCTACAAGAATTGCGAAATGAATCTGTACAAGCCGCCAAGGTTCTAGAGGAGCTGCACCAAAAGGTGGCTAATTCTCAGGACCTCCTGGCCTCTAACAACGCTGCAGTGATCAGGAATCCGGACTCTCCTGAATACCAGATATTAAAGAAAGCCTCATGACCTACTATAACACGACCCGGAATGCTGCTGCAGGCGTAAAAATTTAGTGGGGTAACTTTCAACTTTAATAACATTTTTCCACTTTATCTGCTGGTCACAAAAATTTCACTAATTCTAGATTAGTAAATTTTTTACCTTTTGAGGAAATTTTTTTTGCTGCCAATTACCATAGTAACCAGTAATATAATTTCAATATATACATTTATTTTGCATTTTACAACTGAACACTTATATCGATTAAGTCAAAACTTGAATCAGGTATGGTATGGTTAGTTGCCAATATTCTGAGAAGGTTTTAACATCACCTAGTTACCATAGCTACCAGCAGCGACGATTTAAACTATAGACTTTTCACCTATATTTCAGATAAAAAGTTAGAATTTTTCTTTTTAAGAAATTCAATATGCTGATCAAGATAATAATATCTCGTCATTTCTTGCGCGCCGCCGGGTGGGGGGGGGGGGGGGGGGTGTATATTTTGTACTTAAGGTTGCCATAGCAACTGGTATTCAAGTTTAAATATGTATTTATTGGAATATTCTTATTGCTACTGACATACCTTCATGAAAAATTATTGGTGTGTATAATTGTAACAAATTTATAAAATTATTTTACGACCTGGTTACCGTAGTAACCATCAAAACTATGCTTTATAATAATTTTCAACAATTTCTATAATTTATTATTCCTCAGCACTTTTAGTCACTACTACTGGTATCAACGAAATATTATTAATGAAACTTTACCTTTTAATTTTGCTTCTAGAAGAACGATTGCTTGTCGGTCCGTACGTTGAGCTGACATTCACCAAGGATTTCATCGTTCTCTATATTGTTTCGTTGATAATCGTTCTTGCTTCATCGAAGGTTTCCTTGTTGTAAAGGAACTTAGTCAATCCTATGTCGGAAAATCTATTACCAAATCAATCCATAGATAAAATTTGTTAAGTCTAGCCTGAAATGTATACAATCTACTGAGGTGAAAAGTGCTTTATTGGCATAGTCGTCCGTTGTTAGAGGTTCCAAAATAATATTATTGTCATCTGCAAATGTATAAACTATTATTTTTTGAAATGACTTGACAAGGCCATGCTTAGATCGAATGGGAATTCTTGTTCCGGTTGCTTGCGCAAGGTATACTCATACATACCACCCCCCACCCCTCCCCCCGCCCCCAACCCCCCTTATCTGTCCAACCGTGACATTTAATAATAATAATATTTTTTTAATATTCCCAACTATGTAAAGTAAATCTTTTGACTCACTAGATATTAGTATCATTATCTTATGTATATTATTGAGATGTTATATATAAAGACATATTTTAATATTCATAGATATATAGTGTACTGTATGTATTATAAATAAATATATACTGTAGGTACTGGTATACAAATACCTACTGTATGGACGCACAGGACAAGTTATAGAAGCCAGTACTGGCCATGGTGATAACTAAGGGAGGGAGACCATGCTAGCGGAGTCTGTGGCAGCCCACTTGACGGGGAGATACAGTAGTCCAGGGTGCGGCGGCCATAGTAGACTAATTATTGGTTCCTGCTTTAAATCGTTGGCGAGTTTTAAACGTCTTGATGGCATCTTCTCTGACTGATTGCGAATGTTCTTTTGCAAGAGTATTTGCGAAGACATTGCACACTGTAGTGAAAATAGTAGAAGAATATGAATGGCGTTGACAGCCAATTTCTAATGATGGACTATTTCCAAGTACATGTTGCAATATAGCAAGTGCTGCTGGTCGAAATGGGAGAGACCGCCCACGCAGTAGTGTCTCCACTTGTGCCAAAATTAAAAAAGAATCTTTGACAATCTCGCGAAGATTCGTTGCTGGGTATGTTAATCCCCCTTGATTGAGTAGATCGAAGAATGGCCGGTCGGTTGCTCTTGATGAATCCTGAGCAATTGTATCGTTGCATGTTTTGCATTTATTGCTTTTTAGTAGTTTGTGAGCAATGTAACCAGCAGCGCATACGGTGGCTTCCTTTGTGGCTTCATCTGTTTCGTATACGAATTCAATATGATCCACGCTTTCACAGAGTTCCGTGTAATTGTTAGTTTTACTTTCCTCGATAACTTTTTCCAACGATATGCTCTCCTTTAGTATTGATTTCACTCGCAATATATTTTCGGAGCGCAAAACCTTCATTAAACTTACCAAAAATCGGCCTCCACTCATCTGTCTGTACTTCGAATAATGACGCTCCAATGGATCAGTTTGCAATTTTCAGGTAAGCACATACTCAAAGCTGCTATCGAGTAACTCGGTACACAAGTTGGCAATACCCCGGTTTGTCTGAATCAAGGCGCTTCTAGTTTCTTAAGTTAACAACTTATGAGCTGGTTTTTCAAGCCAATCAGAAAAGTTGTTCAGAAAGTCAACTTTTCCATCGCCTTTCACCATCGCATTGCCAATAGCTAGAGGATGGAATCTTTCTTTTGCGTTGACTACTAACCACCAATTGTTGATAAGACGCAAGAACTCCGCAGTACACTCTTCCGTTGGGAAATAATAGAGGCACGCTGAAATGGTATATAAATCGAAAATTGCTATTGCGAGGGGAACGTTTTGTTTTTTGTTTCCGAAATGTGTTGCGCCGTATGACAGTTTAGGAGCTAAACGTAAACAAGTTTCACGTTTTGAGTCAATTTCTTCAATTTTGTAAAGCAGTGACCATTTCACCTGACCAGTGGGAACTGTGAATGTCCTTCCATTGAGTTTATAATGAAAGGGTTCGCCGATATTGAAATAACCTTGACTTGCCAAATTGTTTCTAATATTTTTCATGATATGGACGGGGTCATATAAAGGGTAAATATTTCCACCAGTTTCTGATTTGATGGTATTCGGTTTTTCACCAGGTGAATCCGTTGCAAGTTTATTAAAGGCCGATACATTAGATTTATTGTTATTGGATATAATTGCATGAATATTGAAATTTTCATCGGTAATGTTTTTGATAAATGTTGTGATCCCATCCGAGACAAGTTTAGCTGTACTCTGGTATAGCATGAACAACGATTGCTATTGATAATTTCAAGGAAACAATCATGAAGCAAAGAATTCCAGTAAAAATTTCACCATTATCATCCAACCCAACTAATTCTCCTCCACCGTACTGCTGTTATTGTTGTACTGTAAATACATCTCGTCCACTAGTAGTACCACATCGTTACAAATTCGGTTTTCGTCTCTGAGGGTCGTTATTGCCTTTATCGCATTGACATGACCAGATATTAGTTTGCGGAGAAGCCGATCCGACGCAGAGGAATTTCATTTCGTAGTACCTAAAATATAATGAACAAAATTATGTAATATATTTTTGTATGCAAAATAATTTTTTGTACTTTCACATGTGTTGTCTGCCTATCTGAATTTCCAGTTTTTCTCTAAACGATACTTTTTGGTGTGTGAAAAATTACGGATAAATAAATTGAAAAATTATATTTAAAAAAATAATAAACTACTCCAGAACATACTAGCATATTGTAAAACTATTCAAATGATATTATATTAACAATATGGGCTACCATATATGCCGAGAAGGAGGCATATCTGAGTAGCAAGGCGAAACGAAGTTGGTCGCTAGTATATAAGGGCATCCCTTTCGGTTTATTGTGCTGCAGATCCAGTAAGCTTCTAATAAGACCTCGGGAATCCTGACCAAAATTACGTAAATAGGATACAAGATTTGGAATCATTGTTGTGGAAGAAAGCTTGCATCTTGCATTTTGTTAGCGAATCAATTCCGCCTCACCAAACCCCATAAAGTGAGCCAATAAGCAATATTGGGAACACGAGGTTGATTACCAATCAACCTCGTGTCACCCCAGTAAACGGGGACAATAGGCCCCAAAGGAGAGACACACACAATAAGGGTCAGGGGTTACTCCCCTGACAAGAGAGAGAATAGCTGGGGTGAACGGGAAACACACCAGGGAAGGTGAAAGGGCGAGAAGTGGGATATTAGCCAATGGGGGGACAGCATCGACTAGGTAGAGTAATATGGCCAACTGAGCAGTACATATATTACCTGTTGGTGCTTCCCTATTCAGTTAGTTTACTCAGTTAGTTCAGTAGGGTGGGACGGTGACTTCTATCACCGTCCGCTACCGCCATCATACTTATCTACCGGTAACAGTGTCATACTATACTATATATATCAACTATATTATACCTTTATACATATCACCGAACATCAGAACTCTTTTACCTTTCACACACGGCGGGGACGCGTAGATAGAAAACCCAACGGATAAACCGGGATCCGTAGATCCCGTCACAGTGATAGAACTAGATCCAACCAACTGCACTGACAGACTGTGGCTGCCAGCCACCAAAGATGAAGATGAGTAGAGAAGGAAAGACGACACCGCCGCGGACCCCGGACGACGATCTAACGATCCGCGAGGCCACGGCGACACGGCATCAACCCACGACGCCGGATCCGTCGACGGACGATCCGGCGAACCAAGATGAGGGGGGCCGTCTACAAAGAGAGATTGAGTCGAGAGGAGAGGAGAAAGGCGAGTCGACACACGACGGTCGACGTACCGATGCCACCGGCCCGCCACAGGCTGAGGGCGACGGACGGCCCACCGGAACGGCAACGGTGGAGCCGCCGGTACGACGTCGGACCCGGAGAGATGGAGGAGGGGTCGGCGACGAGGACGTCGGGGTTTCCGATCGACTTCGACGGACCTACAACGCGACCCGGAAACTACTTAAGAAGGCCAAAGAGGGGGCGAGGATAGACGAGGTAAAGTTGACAAAAGGACTAGGTGAGTCGAACAGATACTTTGATTACCTAGTGCGTTCTGGGCAGAGAGAACTAGCCGAGGAGAGGGCGAGGGGAGTTGTCAACGAACTAATTGAACTGTGGGAGTGTAAGGGTATGCAGCCTAGTGTAGTGTACATAGGGCCATACTTAGTCGATGCCCGGGGAGTAAAATTAGTGGGTTGGAGGAGACCGCAGGAGGGCGAATCCGAGGTTAACTCCGAGGATTCGGTCTCGTCGGTCGGAGGAAGTTCCGGGAGGCGGGGAAGAGTTAGTAGGACAGAGGGGCGGCGGGAGTCCGTCGCAACCGATAAGTCTGCTACATCCTCCGCAAAAGAAAGAAGGGTGCGGGAGATAAATCTGACGTATGATTTAGAAATGGCGGCGGCAAAGCAGAAAAGCTTAGAGCGGCAACTGAGGGATAAAACCGCCGTCTTAGAGGTGTTAAGAGAGTTGGCGAGGGAGTATAGAAAGGGAGTCAATGAGTGTATAGAGCGGAAGATGAGAGTAGGGGACGAGCCGGCGACGTGGCTTGAGATAATTGCGAGAGTTGAGTCGGGCGAGCAGAATATGCGAGAGAGAGAGATAGAGGGTAAGCGTGAGCGGGATGATTTGCGTGCCCGGCTAGGGAGGCTTGCGCAATATCAAGCCAAACTAGAGCAGCGCTGACCTTTATTGCAGGAAATATTTTACCTAGTGGTAGTAATTTAAATTTAAATACGAATAATCTAAATAATAATATTAATTCAAATACTCAGAATAATTCAAATAATTCTAAGTTAAATAATTTAAATCCCGTTTCAAATTCTAATAATTTAATTAATTCAACAAATAATATTGGGAATGGTGCTATTAATATGAACGTGTCAGACGTGTATAGCCCGGCAGACGGCGGCCTGGTAGGCCACGTAGTTAGTAGGCAGGAAGAGGCGGGGTTGAGCCAACCCGACGGCGGCCTGGTGGGCCACGTGGTTGGTAGGCAGGAGGTAGCGGGGTTGAGCCAACCCGAGGGGGGCCTGGTGGGCCACGTAGTAGTAGAGAGAGAAGCGGGGGTGAATAGACCTAGCCGCAGTAGAGACAGTGTGTTGACTACAGAGGGTTGTAGAGACGAAGTAAGAGATAGTGAAGTTAGATGTGGCGAGTGGGGGGGGGGGGGGGGGGGGCTACGGGCGCCCCACCACATAAGATTAGCGGCGAGAGAGGTGGGGCAGAGAATGCCCCACGAGAGGGGTGTAGAAGTGTAGTAAGAGATAGTGAAGTTAGAAGTAGCGGGTGGGGGGGGGGGCTACGGGCACCCCACTGCGAGGAGTTAGTAGCAAGAGGGGGGCAGAGAGTGTCCCACAGGCGTCGGCGGATAATGCGCGGGCCGAAGTAGGTAAACCGCAACACCCGGCGACGGAGAGAAATAGGGGGATTGCGAGTATCCCCAGCGGCGTGCGATCGAGCAGAGAGAGGCAGGTTGACGTCGCGAGAGGGCGGACGAAGCGTCGAGCCCGATCAGAAGAGGGAAGAAGAACAGCGGAGTTTAACCGGGAGGTCGACGAGAGATCTCACGAGCCGGAATACTACACAGAAAAGAGAAGAAGAGAAGATAGTAGAAAAAGTGTTGCCGCGAACGATAGGGGTGCGAGGACGGATAACGGACCGTCGATAGTAGAGATGGAGTTAGGGAGTCAGTGGGGTGGAACTTCGGGAGATTGCCGTCGCCCCGGAGAAAAGCACCGCACGCCAAGAGAGGGGTACAGGACGTACCAATGCAAAGTCGAGAGCAGGATAGGGGATTGAAGAGAAGCTTCCCGACGGGATATGGCTGCCGATCGAGAGTGCGGTAGTTGCGGGGAGATTCGAGATTTGCGAAGATTAAACTTCGGTTCGAAAGGGCACATGCAGACTGCAGGACATACTGTAGGCCTTACTGCACATACTATTATAGGCCATGCTGAGAGAGGTAGAATAGGCGATAGGGTAGCGCGAACGACGGGATTAAACCCGGAAGCCGTGGAGTACATACCGGTAGGTAGGCAGGAAGTGGGTAGGCCTATATCGGTACAGCAGCATGACTATAATACACAGGGACATAACATATATCCAGGGGAGGGGAGAGTTATTGGAGATAGATGTATGGGCCCCAATACATTAACATCAACCCCAGTACCAAACATACCGGCTGGGGGGGGGGGGGGACAGGGTGACATTCCCCCATCACAATATCAACAATATACCCCAGTGGGAGCAAGAACATCGAACCCCTTGGACGAGAGAAGGTCGTGCGGACAGTCGATACCACACGCGGCCATACAGGGGACTGCTAGTCCACAGTTAGCTGGTAGCAGGGCCACACCGTGGCAGGGACAGAAAGAAAATAACACCAAAAATAAACACAATCCCAATATACCCAGTAGGCCGAGTCTAGGCAATCGAAACACTAAATCGGTACATATAAACCTAAGCGCGATACATGAAGGACTATACAGGAAATGCTATAATCCAGGATTCGAATGTCAATTACATCGGGACGGAACACATAAGACCAGGAATTGTAAACACTGGCAAACGTTACCCAAACGAGATCGTGTAGCCTACACAGGCGCAAACGGACTATGTCATCGATGTGTGGTAAAAGGACACAGATCCGGAGAGTGTTGGAAAGAGAGAGGATGTGAAAGGACTAGACCAGGGGCAGAGAAGCCCATGAGCAAACATAAAGGAGCCGGGAAAGAAGGAGGCGTGTTGCATACGCACGCGGGACTGGCACAGTGCGAGGGGGCGTTGCATGGGCGGACGTCGTGTACACCGAGGTACGGGCGGGGGTCGTCGAGGCCTTTAATGCCAACGCGCACACGAAGAATGAGGCCAGCAGAGGTAGTATCGAAGAGAGTGTGGCGAAGAGGTAGAGGACGTATAGGAGGGCAGTGGGAGAGTGCCTTGTAAAAGCTTTTACTGAATTGTCCGGTTATTTTTCCTTATTTTTCCCGTAAAGTACTCTGTAGTTGGTTTACCAGGCATAAAAAGGCCGTGTCCTTGCTGTACTGGTGTTTTAGCGGACATAAGAGCTATTTCTTCTGTATTTGTACTTTAGAGGACATAATCCGTAATTCCGTGACGTAAAAGCTCGATACTCTTGAAAACAGTGTCGCTACCATGACGACGGCTAGCAGCTGATATTGCCACGTCGACGTTTCTTTGTTTCTCTGTTCTCTCGTTGTTCAGGTTGACCAATCAGAGCGTTTGTTGTCTTTGTGTTGGAGGTATATACAGAAACTCAGTAGTTCAGTGTTATGTTTTTGCCCAGAGCCTAAGAACCGGCTTTGGCACCTCCGTGTTTTAGTTTTTAGTCTTACACTAGTAGGTTTAATTATAAAGGGCATATATCCTTTAACTACCTGACTCATGGAATCACTGCTGACTGATCATACATACTGACTGCTGAAACATTGCAAACTCATAACAATCAGTGTTTTCATTGTTGTTTTATACTGCTATTTACTGTCAGTTCTTCATAACATGGTTGATGAATTATTATATTTGGAATAACGATAAATAACCCCGAAACCCAATATTCTTGATATACCGAAGGTAAGAGAGAAGGGTTACAGATAAACGATTGTGACTTATGTTAAAGTGGTTTGAAGTGAATCTAATGTTATTTGATAGACCCTACATGAGTCAGTCTGTGTTCCTTTTATATGTGACTAAAATCAGTGAAGATTGGCAAATTAGTGTGCAGTATTGTGCAGCATTGTGTATGAGTGAGTCTGTTAAAGAAGCAATTCCTAAAGAATGCGCCATATATGTGAATTATAATTAAGCCATATCGTTGTGAGTAGTTTAAGTCATAACTCTGTTTATATAGATAAAGCGCCACGTCCTAAAGGAACTGTTAATATTCCCGAAGGTGAATAATATTGTCAGAGATTATATAATACTGTCAGTCGAATAATACATTAGGCTTACATAGCAATAAAATTAAACCGTCGAACCCAATCTCCCGGGAATATCCAGCGGGTGAATGATCGCGCACAGATTGGTTTCGACTAGTGTAGTGAATCAAATACTTGTCATAGACTAAAAACCGATTTAATATCTAGCAGACATCTTAATTTGGTGGGTTAAACTGCCAAGGGTCTGAAAGCGCG
>JAUCBJ010002376.1:0-33738 GCA_032718475.1 Nemertoderma westbladi
GTAAATAATCTTGTACAATTATCTCACCTTGTATTGATTCAACAAGGATGGCACCCAACCCGGTTGGCACTGGTAACTAACTCTATCTCCGTGACGAATCATCAATAAATTGTTGGACATTATAACTCCATTATACGGAGGCGGGAATGGTCTTCCGCAGGCAGGGACCTACAAATTGTATTAAATGATACGAAACAATTTAGTTGTGAGATTATAACGTAATACTATGATGTCTGCCAGACATTTTCGTACAATGGGGAAGGAAGCAAATTAAATTAAATTAATGACTAAGACTAATCCAAAACCGAATACATTCATATTCGCGCATCCATTTCCCATGAAACGTATTCATTATATTGTTTTCACCACTTCTTCCCACACCTTCATCATTAGGCCAATGAGAGAGAATTGTCTGCCCATAGACCTAATGATAGAAGTGAGACTAGTAGGGGTGAAATCTCACTATCTTCGCCCCCTAATAAGTTAAAGAATCCTATTATTATTGGTGCCCTTTTTCTTATTCTTACCTGCCCAGCATTCATGCACGTATATTTGACAGGTGTCCAACCATTTTGTGTACATACTGTTACTACGTTTCCTATGGCAACAAGACCACCAGTACAGCCGTATCGAACCTTCGCGCCAATTGTTGTTGTGGCTAAAAGTAAAAGTAAATTTAAAGTTTTCTTCGGCCGTTAGGCCACGGATTACGCAAAAAAGTGTTATGATGACTTATTTCCAGTGCGGTCCCCCCAGAACTATACTGACAAGAGGAAACTCTAATGCCGATTTAGCTACCACTTAGGGATGCAAGGCTGCCGAACCATCATGGCCATTCATGCCGAAACAAAAAACTCCCCTGGCCCAGGCCAGGATGCAGAGCTCAAGCCTGTAGACTATAATTAATTTGAAATTATAATAAATTATTTTATTCTTAAATTATTACTTTTTCTCCCGAATATACCAAAAAAAGTGGGAGAGAGTTTTTTTCGTGGTAAAAAAGGAAACCATAGGATTGCATTGAATTTACTTATTTTGCCGGGGGAAAAAACAAAATAAAGAAATTAAGTAAAATAAGTAAATATGAAAATATTTTTGGTGGGATTTCTTAAATATAACCAAATGTGCTATTGAAGTACTGAAGTATAAAAAGTTGCACGTAATTTGATCACAATAAATGCGCATTACAACTTTAAGTTATTACTTTAGTTTCTGCACGCGAACACCAAAACAAAACTCAATAATATTAAATATTGTTATATGTATTTCAGTTGCACTCCACAGTACTTAAGTCATAAATATTCGAGAAAATTATATTATTTAACTTTGAGTAAAGTATTAAATAAAAAAATAAATAAAAATAAATTTTCAAAAACCACTGTTTTTTTCGTAAAACAAGTTATTATAAACAGATAAAAATAATTGCAAAACTACAACAACTGCTCGAATTTTGCTTTTGCAGACACAACAAGCTTTGATTTGATTCCTAAAACTTGAAAATGTAATTTCGAGATCATTGCCTTTAAAGTTTGAACGACCCCGGGCAAAACTGTCCGTCAAGATATAAGAATCTAATCTCTGTTAATGTATTTATATCTATCCATAAGAAAGCACAATTATTTAATATGTTTTCATTAAATCCAATTTCCAGTAGAATTTCTACATGAATATATGACCAACAATAATTATTTATTACATGGGAAGGAAACAAGTATAATTTTTTTCATTATTCTCGAGGCATTTTATTTACCGAGCGTTAGCGAGGTTAATAAATGGTCGAGATAATATTGAAAAAAAAAAGGTTTCTTTGCCCATGTAGTAATTTAATTCTTAAATTGGTACTTTTTTGTTGCTCAATTCTTTAATAAAACATAGAGCGATATACAGTCATCAGTATCGGTAGTGTTACAAAATAAATTGAACTTACCCCCAAGTATTTTACTATATTGCTTTAGCTAAAAACTAACAATTTAAGAGTAAAATAACAATTATTATTCTTTTTTTCGGCATCAACCATAACCAAGGACTTCGAGAACATATAGTATAGGCTCTAAAGGCTCCCCTTTCTATATAGCTGCTGCCCGAAGGTAGGGGTGGACGCTACCATCCACCCCCTTGCTTGTTTTGCTCACAGTAATTCAACTGGGTACTCATTTTATCGACCCTGCAGGGGATAAAAGGCTGAGTTGACCATGGCGGGGTTCGAACCTACAACCAATAGATTTCCGCCCCGGCACTCAAGAAGTCAAGATGAAGGCGGAAAATGTAAAATCAATATTCATATGTACACGTACAGTCTGCGTGTTCCTGTCGATAAATAATCTCAATATCAAATCTCATGAAAATCACGCCAGTTGTTGTTGACTTACAACTATTTCAGAAAATTACTATAATTATAACAATATTTGGACTAAATAGGGTATCGGTATAAAATATGTGAAATATATTACAAGTTAAATTATAAATATTAAAATTGTATAGATATTATTGTGTAAATAAATTCCGTACGGTTTCCGCTGTAGAATGCAGTATTTATCGTACCGGTAGTACTCTATCTAGATGTTGATGGGTATTAAGCCCAATACGATACAGTTGCACTTACAATAGTTTCAGTATCTGCTGCAAGCAAGTCTGCACCTACAGAAGTAGCATACAGGACAAGCCTATTACTGTATTAATTGCTATTAGTATTTAAAAGTATTGTAAAGTACATGAGTAACTTCTCATAAACTCGCGGAGGGGCAGATTCGCCTGGGACACCGGTACGTTAGCCGTAGGTATTCTTCAGTTACTAGAGTAGGCTTAGCTAACAAACTATGGTGCTTATTGTACTACAGTAAGTAGGAAGGTTTGGGCATAAAGCTGTGTTAATAAACAACTTCAAATGCCAATCTGCCAATGGGGAAGGTCCAAACAGTATTGGTCTGACTGAACCTGCTGACTGTTGAGGCTAGATTGTTGGGATAATCCGCGCTAGCAGAATTACGAAATCGCCCTTGCCAGGGCAGCAGGGCATGACTGGTCCTCTCTGTTGCAACTTGCAACAGCCCAGTGTGAGATCCTGCTTCACACTAAAGCTGAGCAACAGGTACGAGGTTCTCGCCTCTGAGGCAACAGATCAATGCGAGGGCTATAGGGCTACTGCCTTCACAGAAGCAATGCAGCTCTAGCTGCAAAAACAGTACCTGTATACCCTAAAAACAGGAAAAAGGCCTCCTGGACTGACCACAGAATTTGGAGGTGCCGAAATGACCTCTCTAAGGCGCAGGATGTGTCCCGCCGACTCGGACAGCCAATGATGCAGTTAAGGCTGCATCTAGGTCCCTTAACAGACAGTACTCTGATAATCTGAAGGAGCTTATCAATAAGCAGGTTGATGTCATTAACAATGCTGATGACAGCAGGCAATCAGCCCAGGCATGGAAATCAATAAGCCTGATCACTGGGAGGAAAAGCCAACCAACCACCAAGGTTACAGCTGAATCTCCAGCTGAACCCCTGAAAGGTTGGAAGGACCACTTTAAGAAGCTTCTACACATTTACACAGGGACGGATTATGGATTTTCGGGCCCCCGGCAGTCGCAACTTAAGGGCCCCAAACCCCCTCCCCCGAAAACGAAAAACCAATTGCAAAAATTGTTTGACCTCGTTGGTAAAAATAAGTAACGCTGGTGATATTTTTTTCAAATAAAACAATATATTCGATGTATATACGTAACAGAAATCACTGTGGACAGAATAGTTGAATTTCGCTAAATTGAAAATCAGTGAAAAAAGCGGTGAAAAGTTAATTATTTTAAATAATTTTAATTTTTTCCTCAAATTACACCATCCAAAAGACATCAATTCTATATTTAGGAACGACTGCCATACTGACAGCGTACACGCGTTGGGTAGTGACTAGAGACATACTGAAAAATAATGTGTGACTTTGATTGGGATATAATAATTTTGAAAATATAAAGGTAAATCAATAAATTAGTCAACAATTACTTTAAAAAAAATTTCCTTGCATTGTGACTACTGAATGATTTCAGATAAATCTAATTGAAAAGTAAATTAAATGTTAATTGTAATAAATACAGTAATTTTTTAATTTACTATTATTTCAAATCGACCATTTTGCTAACGTTTTCCGTCAAGCATTACTTTACACTTTCAACATTTTTTTAAACACTTTAAAAATTCTATGGGACACTGTGCTCTGAATGGTGCTATATGGTGAGACTCTAAATATTTATACAGCCAGAAATTAATAAATAAATGAGGTTGTTTTATCACTTTATCAGTGAGATGATGTTCGGTAAATTTCTTCCAACTCGCGGGCCCCTTCCAACTTACGGGCCCCCGGCAGCTGCCCCTGTTGCCCCCCCCCCCCCCCCTTAATCCGTCCCTGCATTGACAGGGAATTGCCTGATACCTTTGGGGTACATCATGTATCTGAGTCTGCGCTCACAGATATCCCCATTGGTGACACCTCCTTTGCTGACATCAAGACTGCAGCTAGGAGCATCAAGACCAATCGTGCCAGTGGAGTAGATGGCGTGCCCCCTGAGGTCTTTAAAATTCCTGAGTGCTTGGAGCTCATTCACCCCATTATTGTGGACATGTATAGGACAAAGAGAGTCCCTCAAGAACTGAAAACAAATAAGTTGGTGCCTGTCCCAAATAAGGGCAACCTAACAACCCGTGGAGAGACTCGATGTTGAGAGACTGTTATGTGGGGACGAAAATTGGTTCCGCAAAGGTCATGGAACCATGGAGCCTATTCTGGCACGCAGAAGGATAATTGAAAAGTTATCAATAAAGAAAGACAGACAAATAGCTATTTTCTTTGTTGACTTATTTAAAGCCTTCGACTCAGTCTCCCGATCACGTATGTTCACCATAGCTGCATGGATGGCCCACCCTAGTATTCAGCTGTTTAGGACTTCTTGATATAAACCTAAATGCACTCCTTTCAATGGCATCACTAAATGGCCCCGGCGCATATTTTAATAAATTATGGGATACCGTGACCAGCCTGCATTTTTCGCAATTTCTTTTTAATGACTACGAGAAGGAATTTTCATTAAAACGAGAATTTAGTGTAAAATTTATTTTTTATAGCCACCCTTAAACCAACCATATCCATACGAAGTAGCAAAATGTATTAATTTAGGCAGCCTGTTTAAATTATCCACGATATATTCATTCTGGAATGTATGGATGACAAGGAGTGTTCTATTTTCAAATCCCCATTTTCTGCAAAATCCACATTTTGGAATGACACGACATGCCCTTGCGATTTCTCTTCTCCAACCGGTGAATTAATCTGGTCCGCATATGGGGATGCATTCACAGATGCTGCTGGGCCTGCATTCACAGATGCTACAGGGGATGTATTCACAGATAAAGCAGGGGATGCATTCACAGAAACATCAGGGGATGCATTCACAGATCTAGGATGTAAAGCTGAGAATGGAGTTACATCTGGGGCTCTTGACTCTGAAACGTCTGCAACCGAATCTACAATCGCGCATCGCAGCTGTAGGTGGAGCAGCGCATCAGATGCGACATTGAAACGGTTGGTGACTAAATATGGGTATCAGTGTTGGAATCGAGTTGCTAAAGGATTTAAGAACAGGTCAGCACGGAGTTGCCATGAACGATGGAGAAAATTGAAGAGAGACGAGGCAATTTGTAAGAAGCGCACGATAAAATCTAAATTTGGGAATGGTAATTGGACCAAAGAAGAGGATGATAAGGTTGTAGAGTTGGTGCGCAAATACGGTCCACGGCGGTGGACTCTGATATGTAAATACATCACGGGGCGGGTTGGAAAGCAGTGTCGTGAGCGCTGGCATAATCATTTAAACCCCGAACTTAAAAAGGCGAAATGGTCCTTGGCCGAGGATCGCATTATCTACTATGCTCACAAAAAGTTTGGCAACAAATGGGCAGACATTGCTAAACTGTTGCCCGGACGAACTGATAATGCTATTAAGAACCACTGGAACAGTACATTGCAAAGACTGCTGGAGGAGGGGGGATGCACCATGAACGATCGTCTGCCAGACCCACAACCATCGCCTTTCACCTGCAACGATGTTATAAACATCTCGGGAGAGGAACTAGAAGAGTTGGAGCCTATCGCTATCATTATGAGCGACGATGGGCGACATATTCCAGTGCTGAAGAAAGTCAATTTTGAAAGCCATTTAGGTGAGGAATTTTGCGATCCTGAAAATTTCGATTCTTTTATTAACGAAATTTCAACCACAAAATCGAAGTTTTACGCGATGGAACCACTGTCCCCCACTAAAGAGTCAGTATCAGAAATTATACCATCAGAGCCTCAGCTAATATCAAACGATCAACACTCCCAATATGAGGCAGACCATGAGCAAATATCACAAGGGTCATCTTACAGGCCAATTCTAAACAATTCGACCTCCAATGGTATAAATTGGCAATATGCGGAATCATTCAGAAACGAGAATGGTTTGCCTTTATATGACCCAATCCCACCACTTAATACATTAAGTGAACCACTTTCCGATCAAGAGCCTTTGTGTGAGCCGTTCTCTCAACAAGGACCATTCTTTGAACCAATATCACATTTTGCGTCATTCTATGAACCTGCCCCTCATTATGAACCATTCTCACAACAGGAACACATCTATGAGCCAATCTACAATCAAGGCACTTCATCTGCACAAGGGTATCATAACGGACAATTACCTGACCTGGGCGTCCTCCATGGTTATTTACCCAACCACGGTCCATTACAAGGGCAAACATATGGCCCGTTAACTCAACCTGTACCGCAGGATGGGCCATTCAATTACTCCGCATTCCAAGGGCGGTCTATGTCTAAACCGTTATCACCATCTCTATCATATGACCCCCGCTTCAAAAAAATATCAACATCCCAACCGGTCCTACCCAACGAATTACCTACAATGCCAGTTTCCCCAACGTTCTATCTAAGGTGTCCAATAGAAACCGTAGCTAAAGAAAAACCGTTTAGTGAGATATCCACCTCTGGGCAAGATAATACTTCATATTCCTCTGTAATGTCACAACCTAAAGCTCATCAATATATTGAGAGCCCTGTAGTCAATCGTCCCTCCGAAGAAATTAATCGAAAACCTCTGCCAATGTTTAAATTCAAAGGATGTTCTAGAAAGGATTGGAATGCCTCTAACAGGGTCTGTATGACATACAACTCTACGGGCAACCATGTGCCCGGTGAGTGGGCCTATAAACCTCGCAAATATTATTCCTGCAACGATAACGTTTGGAATAAACGCGGTTCTAAGAAGGATAGTAAGTTCTCTCCGTCGCTAGTTCTCAGGGGTCGGTCATATAATTCTGAAGTTTTAAAGCTACCAGTGTTGAAGCTCGAAACTTATATTCAAAATAAAACTACGAAACCGAAACGAACCTAGTTATCGGGATTAATTCAAGCTGCTAAGATTCCGCCACAGGATGTTTTTTCGCTTGTTTTTGATGAGTTAACTTAACAATAAATAATTGTCGTCGTCCCCGTTGGATACGCTACATCCTATGATATGTAATGCAGTAAAGTTTATATTTTAAGTTGGTTTGATATTCTCGGAAGGACCATAATTAATTAGTTGTTCGTATAATTTAGGAAACTTATAACTTATTCACGTGGCCGGTATTTCGGCCAATATGTCACAACATGTTTTGTCACAACAGGCACTACATTTTATGATAACACTTGACACTACCAATTGACAATTTGGCCTACTGTAAGTGATCCAATCACTTACAAACAAAATAACTTTTTTTAGAAAACAAAAAAATCTGCGACCAAGGCGAAACAAACCTTTCTATGCCCAACCGGTAACTTTTTTAGGTTAGTTTAGATCTAATTTTGATGACAGGGTAAAAAATTTTGGTTTTTTTTTCAAACATAAAACGTGGTTCCATAGTCTGCTACGGGCACAGCAACTTCACTGGTTACCGTAGTCTGGTTACCGTCTAAATAAGTGATTTCTACACTTTTGTACATATTTGTTAAGTTACACTAGGTAGGTATATTCGTGTATTTCTGTCTTCTGTGTATATTACATATATTAACGTACTACAGTTGTTTTTTAATTTTATTTTTATTTTTTTTTTTAATTTTATTAGGATTTTATTTTTTTTTAATGCACATTTAAATAATAATAATAATAAAATACATGACATAATACAATTAACGAACATACAATTAACGTACTACAGTTGTCGGTATATAATTTATTTATAGTCACAGTAAATAAATAGTTTCAGTATTTATTTTTTAAAACGGGTTTCTATATCGATTGTAATATTGTATGTTGTGCAACAGTCGGGTAATTATTTGGTTTTATTTGGGTTTTGTATTTTTATTAATCTTGCCTTGATGTTGTTTTTTGTGTATTTTGTATATTAATAATTATAGGCCTACAGCTGTTATTTTTTCATTGTCTGGTAGTTCAATAGGGTTTGTGCGCAAAAAATAGTTGGGCTAGAAACAATCGAATAAGGGGTAACCCAGGTGACCTGAATCGAGAGGCGGGGTGGGGTGTGTGTGATTTTTGTAAAAACAAGTGGAAACGGTCGAAATGACGGGTTTAAGTAAGCCCGGGAAGCCAATTTTGAAAATCGGCTGTGATTGGCTGCTGAAGTGAGCTAGAACACTAGCAGCCTAGCTTTACAAACTGATCTGATAATTCTTATCTTGGTTTCTATGGATGGAGATTTTCGATTGATTCAAGTTGAGTTGAGTTAAGTTTATTATTTATTAGAAAATCCAAGTGTTCAATTAAAATTCGCACAACCAACAAATTATGTCACATTTTTGAAAGTGAGACTGATTATTATTATAATATTATTATTATTTGTCTGTTGGTAAATGTCAATTTGAAAAAAAATTACTTCTGGTAGACGACTGAAATAGCATTGCTAGTTCTTCAGACGCTTCCGCAGAATAAATTTGGATTATTAAAAGTTGGTGTGAAGAAAAAGTAAATAGGTAGAAAGGTAGAACAAGCTAATGAAGCACAGTTCAGAGAGATTCCAGCCGCGGTAGTACATAACAGTTTTGATAAAATTGACAAACTTACGTAATCTGAAACGAAATTGTGTACGACATAATCAGTGGTTTCAAGTATAACAATAGTTGGAAATTGAGCCAGAGCAATAATGGTTGAATGATTCATTATAAGGCCCAAATAAATTCTGCTCAGACAACAGCTTTAAGATGCAACCCCTAAGAGGTTTTGGTTTAGTTTTTTTAAAACACAGATCTACTGGAAATTGACCGGAGATTGGCACTTTACAACTTTAGAGGACATTACAGCATCGTATTGGCCTGTACATTTAGTATTGTATTTGGTGTTAGTAGTTAAAAATTGGAGTTTAGAGGGTTCCAATGAATCAAATACACATTTAATCTCAATCATTTTACACGTGGCTTATTAATTGAAAGCTCTGTCTTACGCATCTTTTGACACTATAATTATTAATTTCATGAAAAATTAATAATTAATTCATTAATATTAATTCATAATTAAATTCATGATGAGAAAAATTCATAAAATGCTATTCACAATTTATTTTAAACTCGGCAGTTACAGATTAATAATAACATTAAACTTGTAATACCGGTCAGTCGGTACTATAATAATTGGCAGTAGGCTACTCAGCTCCTTGGAAAATTAAAATGTATACCGGTCACCGGTAGTGTAAGCCGTAAGCAATACAGCAATACTCACATACTACAATGCAATAGGCCGATAGGGCGGGCTGCAATCTGCTGAGTTTACAATTTTTAACAACATTTTATCAATGTTCCTCATCATGAATTTAATTAATTTTAGTGTCAAAAGACGCGCAAGACTCTCCGCTTTCAATTGATATAAGCCACGTGTGAAATGATTGAGATTTAATGTGTATTAGAATCGATCGAAAATCTCTCCCCATAGAAACTAAGATAAAAAATTATCAGATCACTTTGTAATGACGTCAAATATTTATTTAGCAGCCAATCACAGTTGATTTTCAAAATTGGTTTCCCGGCTTACTTAAACGCGCCATTTCGAACGTTTCCTCGTGTTTTTAGAAAAAAACAAATCTCGCCACTCGATTCGGGCGCCTTGTTACCCCTTATTCGATTGTTTCTAGCCTAACAATGTTTTCGCGCACCAAACCTATTGTAGCAGTTTATGATAACGCAATGGGCAGTGAAAGCTGTGAATTACAAATGTTTTTCTACGTTATCAGTTTATTACTTTGTTTACAAATTTATTATTTATGAGGTCACATTATCGGTCCATTCATATCGATGGTTTCATTGTAATTCAGTTATATTTAAAAAGTTAATATTTTATTTTTACACGTTGTTTAGTTTTTCTGGATTTTGGGATATTTTCTTTGTTTTATTACACATTTTGGAATTCTGATTCGAAAAACTAATTCGCCAATCGCCAATATTCAGTATTACTTGTTGAACTAAATGTTTAAGTTATTTTATTATGTTAAGTACACGTGTATATTTGGAGTGTTTATTTTACTTTGTGTTGCTTGTTTTAAGTCTGTTATTTTTGTGTCTGTTTTTATCTGTTTGACTTCCTCAGTTACTAGGCCTTGTTTTGAGATAAATTATTCTTACGAACTATATTTACTAAAAAGAAACATTATAATGTTGAGTCTTTATACGTTAAAATCGTGAACCGACGTTTCTATAAATACGTAGATCAGCAACTTATTTTCCTAAAATACCAAGGACTACTAATAACTGGATCCCCGACCTAGCTGTATACATACATATCGTCCAGTTTCACAATGATCTGGATCTCCGACCTAGCTGTACATACATATATCGTCCAGTTTGACAATGATCTGGATCCCAGACCTAGCTGTATACATACATATCGTCCAGTTTCACAATGATCTGGATCTCCGACCTAGCTGTACATACATATCGTCCAGTTTGACAATGATCTGGATCTCCGACCTAGGTGTACATACATATCGTCCAGTTTGAAAATGATCTGGATCCCCGACCTAGCTGTATACATACATATCGTCCAGTTTCACAATGATCTGGATCTCCGACCTAGCTGTACATACATGTCGTCCAGTTTGACAATGATCTGGATCTCCGACCTAGCTGTACATACATATCGTCCAGTTTGACAATGATCTGGATCCCCGACCTAGCTGTACATACATATCGTCCAGTTTGACAATGATCTGGATCCCCGACCTAGCGTACATACATATCGTCCAGTTTGACAATGATCTGGATCTCCGACCTAGCTTTACATACATATCGTCCAGTTTCACAATGATCTGGATCTCCGACCTAGCTGTACATACATATCGTCCAGTTTCACAATGATCTGGATCTCCGACCTAGCTGTACATACATATCGTCCAGTTTGACAATGATCTGGATCCCCGACCTAGCTGTATACATACATATCGTCCAGTTTCACAATGATCTGGATCTCCGACCTAGCTGTACATACATATCGTCCAGTTTGACAATGATCTGGATCCCAGACCTAGCTGTATACATACATATCGTCCAGTTTCACAATGATCTGGATCTCCGACCTAGCTGTACATACATATCGTCCAGTTTGACAATGATCTGGATCTCCGACCTAGGTGTACATACATATCGTCCAGTTTGACAATGATCTGGATCCCCGACCTAGCTGTACATACATATCGTCCAGTTTGACAATGATCTGGATCTCCGACCTAGCTGTACATACATATCGTCCAGTTTGACAATGATCTGGATCCCCGACCTAGCTGTATACATACATATCGTCCAGTTTCACAATGATCTAGATCTCCGACCTAGCTGTACATACATATCGTCCAGTTTGACAATGATCTGGATCCCAGACCTAGCTGTATACATACATATCGTCCAGTTTCACAATGATCTGGATCTCCGACCTAGCTGTACATACATATATCGTCCAGTTTGACAATGATCTGGATCCCAGACCTAGCTGTATACATACATATCGTCCAGTTTCACAATGATCTGGATCTCCGACCTAGCTGTACATACATATCGTCCAGTTTGACAATGATCTGGATCTCCGACCTAGGTGTACATACATATCGTCCAGTTTGAAAATGATCTGGATCCCCGACCTAGCTGTACATACATATCGTCCAGTTTGACAATGATCTGGATCTCCGACCTAGCTGTACATACATATCGTCCAGTTTGACAATGATCTGGATCCCCGACCTAGCTGTACATACATATCGTCCAGTTTGACAATGATCTGGATCCCCGACCTAGCTGTACATACATATCGTCCAGTTTGACAATTATCTGGATCCCCGACCTAGCTGTATACATACATATCGTCCAGTTTCACAATGATCTGGATCTCCGACCTAGCTGTACATACATATCGTCCAGTTTGACAATGATCTGGATCCCCGACCTAGCTGTACATACATATCGTCCAGTTTGACAATGATCTGGATCCCAGACCTAGCTGTATACATACATATCGTCCAGTTTGACAATGATCTGGATCTCCGACCTAGCTGTACATACATATCGTCCAGTTTGACAATGATCTGGATCTCCGACCTAGGTGTACAAACATATCGTCCAGTTTGACAATGATCTGGATCCCCGACCTAGCTGTACATACATATCGTCCAGTTTGACAATGATCTGGATCTCCGACCTAGCTGTACATACATATCGTCCAGTTTGACAATGATCTGGATCCCCGACCTAGCTGTATACATACATATCGTCCAGTTTCACAATGATCTAGATCTCCGACCTAGCTGTACATACATATCGTCCAGTTTGACAATGATCTGGATCCCAGACCTAGCTGTATACATACATATCGTCCAGTTTCACAATGATCTGGATCTCCGACCTAGCTGTACATACATATCGTCCAGTTTAACAATGATCTGGATCTCCGACCTAGCTTTACATACATATCGTCCAGTTTGACAATGATCTGGATCCCCGATCTAGCTGTACATACATATCGTCAAGTTTGACAATGA
The DNA here is from genome assembly GCA_032718475.1 of Nemertoderma westbladi. Classification (NCBI taxonomy): domain Eukaryota; kingdom Metazoa; phylum Xenacoelomorpha; order Nemertodermatida; family Nemertodermatidae; genus Nemertoderma; species Nemertoderma westbladi. Next base: position 13,051 of record JAUCBJ010002376.1, read on the forward strand.
TCTGGATCCCCGACCTAGGTGTACATACATATCGTCCAGTTTGAAAATGATCTGGATCCCCGACCTAGCTGTACATACATATCGTCCAGTTTGACAATGATCTGGATCCCCGACCTAGCTGTATACATACATATCGTCCAGTTTCACAATGATCTGGATCTCCGACCTAGCTGTACATACATATCGTCCAGTTTGACAATGATCTGGATCCCCGACCTAGCTGTATACATACATATCGTCCAGTTTCACAATGATCTGGATCTCCGACCTAGCTGTACATACATATCGTCCAGTTTGACAATGATCTGGATCCCAGACCTAGCTGTATACATACATATCGTCCAGTTTCACAATGATCTGGATCTCCGACCTAGCTGTACATACATATCGTCCAGTTTGACAATGATCTGGATCTCCGACCTAGGTGTACATACATATCGTCCAGTTTGACAATGATCTGGATCCCCGACCTAGCTGTACATACATATTGTCCAGTTTGACAATGATCTGCATCTCCGACCTAGCTGTACATACATATCGTCCAGTTTGACAATGATCTGGATCCCCGACCTAGCTGTATACATACATATCGTCCAGTTTCACAATGATCTAGATCTCCGACCTAGCTGTACATACATATCGTCCAGTTTGACAATGATCTGGATCCCAGACCTAGCTGTATACATACATATCGTCCAGTTTCACAATGATCTGGATCTCCGACCTAGCTGTACATACATATCGTCCAGTTTCACAATGATCTGGATCTCCGACCTAGCTGTACATACATATCGTCCAGTTTCACAATGATCTGGATCTCCGACCTAGCTTTACATACATATCGTCCAGTTTGACAATGATCTGGATCCCCGATCTAGCTGTACATACATATCGTCCAGTTTGACAATGATCTGGATCCCCGACCTTTGCTGTACATGTACATATCGTCCAGTTTCACAATGATCTGGATCTTGGACCTAGCTGTACATACATATCGTCCAGTTTGACAATGATATGGATCTCCGACCTAGCTTTACATACATATCGTCCAGTTTCACAATGATCTGGATCCCCGATCTAGCTGTACATACATGTCGTCCAGTTTCACAATGATCTGGATCTTGGACCTAGCTGTACATACATATCGTCCAGTTTGACAATGATCTGGATCTCGGACCTAGCTCTGTACATACATATTGCCTCCCGATTTATTAGATGTTCACTCACCAACAACGTTTAAAGGAATGCCGTTCACAGGGGGGGCCGGTGGATTATCGCATCCTCGTATGCATCTATAGTTAGGCATTGTATTCCATTTACCTCCTGTGTCAATAAATTATTTATTACATACTACCGCCGTTAGTACTCACTCCCACATATTCCTCATACTCTTACAATAACTCATTACCTACAACTCGTCAGCAAATCGTAATCCGAAATTAATTAATTAACTGTTGCGAGTGAGTAATGTATGCATGATAAAGGCTAAACTAAAAAACATTTATAATTACCTTCCATACATTCCAAAACAACGGGTGCCCCAGTTGATACATGATATCCCCGGGTGCAACCATACAATAGTTTCTCCCCCACCACGAGGTCTTTCGACTTTGGGACAACAGACATGATGTAAGCATTAGGGTCTGTGACTGGCGGCGCCTCACCACATTGCTGACCACACTTTCCTGTAAATCAAGGAATATTAAACAATTACTTTGTTGAGGTCCGCACCACCTCCAGGTGTTGCGGACAAATTCGACCTATTAACTTTAAATATTTTTCCTTTGTCGGAATTGTCCAGGTTATTATTATTACATTTTTAGATGTGGAGGTAACCCAATTTGTAAAAATTATTAAAACTTACCTTATGCCGATAGTATTGATACTGATATATTAATGTATCATGTCTACAACGCCTTAACGAAATTATTTAGCTACTATATTCTAAAGAATCACGATTTAATTCAGCCAATCATTTTGCAAGATAAAGCAAGCTGGCTTATTAGTTACACTGAGTAGTGCCTGCCTCATGTCCTATAGATGTAATTACCCATTGCCAAATCAATCGCTTAAAACTACAATTATTGTAAATACAAACCCAAAGCGCACAATACAACTCTGAGTAACGTGTCTAGTGAATCATAAATAAACTCATCAGGTTTTCCAGGTTTGTCTCCTACAACCAGTTCTTCTTCTCCTTTAACTTTACAACTACAGATTAATAAAATTAATACTCCAATTAATATTCGTAATTGCATCATTTTTCCCCCTACTATCCTAGCTACAACTAAATCAAAAAAATATTTCTTTTAGTAAAAATTAAAATTAAAAAAATAATAATTTAATAAAGTTTCCAGAATAATGTACCTTAGCAATTGAATAACTAGGCCCAATGTAATTTACATTAGTATTTAGTACAATGATTAATTGTATTTATTTGGGATAATATTCTTAATTTGATGAATTTCAGCACTAAAATTATCATTACTTTTTTTGTATTATTATTAATTACTCTCTTAATTTATTAGTTAATTAAGTAACCCTTAAAAGGCTTGCTAGTAGGTATGTAAATCCAACACAAACTAAAAAGCAAGATCAACTTACCATTGTCCTTTTCCGGAAGAGACAGGAAGCTGTGGCCATATTGCGGATTGAACGAGATCAACAGTTCATTGCGCCGTAAGACAATTCCTTACCCATTTCCGCTCTACTATTGAACGGCGCAGTCTTCCTTACATAATATTGGTTTAAACCAACAATAAAGAAACAAGGGGATGCATGAGGATGGGGGTGTGGGGAAATCCCATCACGCAAATTAATATATTTTATCAGTGAATTAACAATGTTAATTGTCAATAGGGGAAGGAGCAGATTGCAATATGAAATTCGAACTAACCAGAACAATAATTTAATTTTTCAGTTTATTCAGCTGTTTTGCATCGAATTTCTCCTAGAGAGGGATGAATTTTGGTTGCCTCAAGAGTCCCCCCCCCCCCCCCCCCTGATTCACAGTGAACCAACCGGATCAAAGAATTTATGTCATTATGTTCGAGTGAGATAGATTAGTCATAACATATATTAAATGCCGCACCAAAGCAGTGCATTACGTTTAATGAATATTAAATTAAGTGTTCAGAAGTGAAAGAATGGACCTTGAACCAGCACAGGGCCGTTTCGGGTTACCTTTACCAACAGTGCAGCAAGACGGTACTTCCCAAACCCGACCATCACAGCACTGGTTCGAATCCTGACGTCATCCTCCCATATTTTTTCACTTCTGAACAATTCAAACTTCTTATCGAAACTCAACCCTAATTTATAAGGTAATTAAAGTAAGTTAAACTTAAAATATTAAAATTTTCGCTTGTCATGGAAATTCGATTATACAAAAAACATCCAAACCAGTGTTAATAAACACTGTAACTTTGTAACTTATCACACATTTCGGAATTCAATTAAGCACATAATTTTCTTTACATTTGCAGTATGTAAATTGGAGAAAGGATAGTTTTGTTCTCGTAAATTTTTGTGAAATTTTCACATTCCAAATCAAAGATTTCACAGTCCAAAATCAAAGTTTCACACTCATTTTCAAACTGTATTTTTCACATATTAATAGGTTTATTCAGTTCCACACAATAACATAATATTTAATTAATTAAATTGTAAAAAACCAAGTTGCTAATGCATTTCATAAGGGGTGGGATCAATATAAATAAACACTAAGGTTCTGTAACAGTTGGTGGGACCACTTGAATATGTCTGTAGTAAAGGGGTTCCTAGTTGTAGTTTAAAGTAAAAAAAATGTTTTTTGAGATTCAGACCCAGCACGATCTTCGCAACAAAAAACAGGGTGGCCTTAATTTTCCATCGTTGCAAGCATTAAATTGTATTCTAAAATTAATGACTCATTTAAGATACATTGTTAGTTTGATATTAATTTGTCGAGGTTGATATTGTTTATTGTTTGTGTTGATATTTTAGAATTATCAACTAGACCGACAAACTCCATTTCAGAGTTTCACATTCAATTCGAAAAGTTTCACATTGATTTTCACTCCAAAATTAAAATAAACCTGATGGGGAGTTAATTAGAAATTAAAATGATAACATGGTAATAACCAGTTTCACATTTATAACTGAAAACTTGTGAATTGAATATTCCGGTCCCGAGAATGGCCAACCATCTAATCGTTTAAATATTTAATTTCATGATCCTCACATTATTATTCGATTGCTACAAGAAACCAATGATATATAATAACGTAAATATGTTTCTTCATCTTGACAACATGGATATATTACATAAACTACAGTATGCACTTGCAGCACCAAACATTAACAGTTAATCAATTATATTACATTATAACCAAACCACTAAACATTAGCCTATAATAAAGATAATCAAATTGTAACGTAATGAGACGTCATGGACTCATGGGATGGGACAGCAGTAATTCCAGCACGTGGTAGAGGGGAAAATTATGACATTTTGAATGCAGCGTAATAGATGTGGTGCGTGGTACTCAGTACTCACTGAGTAGTATAACTTTATTTACTTACATACACCAATAAGCCATACGCGCGCACATATTTGTAACTTTCTCGGCAAGAAAAAATCATTCACTTTCAAAATTATTAATTTACACATCAGCATTCCAAACACACAATAAGTAGCAACGAGTCAACATAATTTATCCTTGCTCAAGCCTAAGCGGTAGGGCACGTTAGGTAAGTACTTAACAAAATAAATCGTAAATATATAATACATCGTTCAATACTACACTACATCTCCTGCCACCATTTACTAAATAGAGATATACAGAGACGGATTTAGGAATAGGCCAACCAGGGCATGGCCGCTAGGGCCTCTCAGAACTAGAGGGTCCGTCCCCCTCACACAAAACTGCTATGGCAGTCTGACCTTGTAGATTACAAACATTTAAAAATCGCATTCTTATCTTAATATAATCATAAAGTTAAGTTTTCTTCGGCCGTTAGGCCCGGAATCACCAGTTCGGTCCCCCCACAACTATTATACTCCCAAGAGGATTGGCAGAAATTGGAAATTATTTATGAAAGTGCCATACAAATATTGAAAAATTTGCCTTGACCCTAGCCCTAAAAATTTAAAACAAATTCACGTAAACAATCAAATACCCTGAGCCCCACAACCTAAATCCGACCCTGGAGAATTAGGTCTAAAAGTAGAAATCGCTTCCAAAACAGAACTTCAGAAGCAACCTATATATTTTATATATCGCTACTTATAATATTTAAAGAACTTGTGACCTCGCGCAGCACAAACACGCCTAAACCTGTAAACTCCGGTAACGGTACTTATTATTCCCCACCTTCCAGAGTCTCATGATCGAAGAGGTACTCTCCAAGTCCTCCTTTGACTCGTTTAAGATTGGTAATGTGGTTGGAAATCTGCTTAATCGAGTCCACCTGCTCCTCTAGAAACGGATCCTCGATAAAATCACAGAACTGAGCGTCCCCGTGGCTTCCGGCGGTGGCATGCAACGCCAGTAACGACGCGTTCACTTTCTTCTCCAACTCCAGCGCGGATTGCATCGCATCCAAGCCGCTTCCCCACTCGTCCTTCGACGGTTTAACGACATCCGTCAGCACTACCCGACCGCCCCGAAGGTTCTGATAGTTCATAAACTTCTGGGCGTGGTCCCTCTCCTCCTGCGATTGGTGTTTAAAGTATTTGCTGAATCCCGGTAAGGCAACGTCGTCTCGGTCGAAGTAAACACTCATCGACTGGTAAACGTAACTCGCGTGGAGTTCGAGGTTTATTTGTTCGTTGAGTTTATTTTCCGATTCTTCGTGAAAGTTTTGTTTGCATTGCGACTCCATGATTGATGATGCTTGAGCCTGTGATGGTGACGTGCTAATGATATCACAATAGGCCTACAGGCAGTACAGGCTACCGGTACAGCAATAAACAATAAAATAAAAAATCACGAAGAGACTTCAACCTGACAAAGTAAGCCGGTAACTTTCAAACAGTCAATCTACAATCACCTATCCCTGTATCCCTGCTATTTGCTATTGGTGGCCGAGATTGTAGATGGAATACCTACTGCACTGTTATGTCAGGTCAGTATGTTCTGATGTTCCGATATCTATCAGTCAGTCAGTCTATTGGGTACCTCCAGCTCCAGACAGCCAGAAGAACTTATTTTTGAAGGTCGTCGACTCTGCACTCTGGGAATTCGAAACACCAGAGTCAGTTGGAGTTTATGACGGTATTACTATATTAGTACCGGTACGTTTGAACGACACTAGTACAGTAGTCTGGTAGTAGACTAGCCAAACAATCCTGAAATCAGATAAAAACTATAAAAATTGGTAGGCCTACTGGTAAAGCAGTATTGTTCGCCATCTTGAGGACAATGCGAATATTGTCTTAAATTACTGTATTACAGTATTATATTGTAATTGTATTATACTAGAAAAAACTACTACTGTATTTACTGTATTGGGCAGTATATATCAGGCCTGTATTCCATGGACCAACAGTACATAGGCCCTACAGCCCTACGGAAAAATATGGAAATATTTTTCCGCGGTCTTCTGCGTTTGTAAAATCAACGAATAAATTTTCCCTAATTACTACCTACTCTGTACACGACCGTGCAGCTGGGGTTATTGAAGTTTATTGCATTTTATTAGCATACATTATTCCAGTAGATTATAGTCTTGGAGCCACAACATTAACCACCAGGCAGCCAGGAAATATGAATAATTTTAGAATCTTTAATCTCGCCAAATACACAGTCTGACAGTACATAGTTCAATCAAACGTACATTTTCCTAAAAATGGTCGAAATCAACCTACAGTACACATCGTACTGTACAACGTTACCCCGTGAGATAGTGCGTCGTAATTCAGTGATAAAGACCCCAGGCCATGATTCAGATTGTGGCAGGGCAGACCCTAGGCAATTACTCTGTTGCTTTATATGAGGCCCGTTATTCAAATTCGTTTCAAATTTTTCGGGGCAGTGTTAGGGTTATCGCTAATTTTTAAATATTTTTCCTGCCAGGCACTTTCATAAATGACAATTAACATAAAAAAGCTATAGTTCTAGAACTTTTTTTTAAAAAATAACAAAAACTAGATAGTATAAAAATTTGGAGGAGGGTGTGCCAAAAACACAGTACAGTACAGCAGTAGTACCGATTGGGGAGTAAGTGTCAGTGGCATGATGGAGAATGCGAAATGAAATGAGAGATACTGAACCGGTATGACTACAGTATGACAAGGGTTTCATAAGATCGTGGTAATATTTTGTCGTGCAAAGGTTATAGGTAAAGGTAATAATAGCTAGCCCATTACACCGTAACTAGTTTTATCAATATAAAATGTTATTTTGGACCAAAAATCAGTAAAATAAGTAATCTAAAGGCAGAATTCATGAATGCATCAACAGACCTACAGTAGATGCAGCCTTAACTGCATTCTAGGCCGCTGTAGTCTGTTTGAGTCGGGACTCTTTCTGCGCCGTATAGAGGTCATTTCGGTCACTTCTGAATTTTGTGGTCAGTCCAGGGGGCCCTTTTCCTGTTTCGAGGGTGTACAGGAACTGTTTCTGCAGCTGCTAACTTAACTGCTCCTGTGAAGGCAGTATAGCCCTCGCAGTGATCTGCCACCTCAGAGGCAAGAACCTCATACCTGTTGCTCAGCTGTAGTGTGAAGCTGGATCTCACACTTGGCTGTTGCAACAGAGAAGACCAGTCATGCCGCGGCAAGGCAGATTTCTTTGTACTGCTAGCACGCAGACTAAGTCTTACCTTGGCCACAATAAGGCGGTGATCACTGGAGAAGGGTCGAAGTGTAAAAGCATTTTTTTACAGTCTTGTATAGAGCTCCTGTATTTCCTACGAAACAGAATCTATCTGGGACTTGTGACCACTGGGTCCACTATGAAATAAATAAATAAATCAGATTTAATGTGTTGAATAATAATTGATATTTTTTCTTTGGATTTAGATTTTATTTTTCACTCTCTCCCTCTCATTTCCCCTCAATTATATTTTTTGCCCCACTGATTTACGCCCCTTTTTTGGTTCTCTGGGGGGCTGTAGCCCCCCGTGGTGCATACAGTAGAGCCCGTGTCCCTCACCACTGACCCGGCCCCAGGCGACCCACCACTCTTTCCCGGCCCTAGTGTCATTTTTTGAGAACACGGACCCCCCCCCCCCCCCCCCCCCCACCAAAAAAAAATGTTTTACAGTACAAAACTTTATCATTTATCATGGCCATTGCTGCATGGCCATGATTTTTTTTTCATTAATTACATATTGTTCCTGATATCATACAACCTCGAAAAAATTTTTTTTTTAATTTTTACCGTTTTTCATTAAAAAAATAAATAAAATAATGTAATATGTTAGCAATATTTAACATTTTTATTTAAAAAGAATAAAAATACATATTTTTATCTTAAATCAGTAATCTTGGCTCAAATCGAACAAACTTTTTTTTTAAATATTCTACACATCGACCTGACTCTAAATATAAAGGCCATGATACACCACAGGAGCGGCGAGCGGCAGCGGCGAGCGAGTTTTTTTTTTAAAAATAGAACACATTATTTTCTATGGGTGATGATACACCACAAATGGCTGCTGCCGCTCCTATAGTGTATCATACTAAAAGTCGCGGCTCACATCGGCCGCTCGCCGCGGCCGCCCGCCGATGCCGCTCGCCGCTCCTGTGGTGTATCATGGCCTTAACATTAGTTTTGTGATACATACTTTCAGTTAAAATGTGGTACTTAAGAACATCATAAATTATTAAAAAATATACTACATATATAAATGTGACCTATACTAATGTGAACAATACATTGTTCACATTAGAATCAGCTTGTGGGGCGAGACACGTAGTCGTCGAGCCTTGGAATACGCTTCATATAGGCTCCAATCTGTTCGTCCGTACGCAAACACGTTTTTTAAAATTAATTCTTGAAAGCCAACAATCATTACTAGAATCAAACCAACTTTGTTATGCAGTCCGTTGAAAGAGTAGAAATAATCTGAGTTTTTGTCAAAATGAGACAGTCTGACACTCAGTAAATACCGGTAGTTTCTGACTTTTGATAAAAACCGAAATAAGTCGCTCAATCAAAAATGATGAATTAAACCAAACTTGTACTGTACGTATGAAGTCTATCAGAATTTTGGAAAGTATCTGAAGTTTGGTCAAAATAATACAGTCTGTCAGTCGGTACCGGAGGTTTCAGACTTTATATAAAAACCTAAATAAGTCGGGCAATTGCAGATGAAATTAAACCAAAAGTTGTACGTATACAGTCTCTCTCGTGCTGCGCGAAGTCCCCACGAACATGTACTGTAGGCCTAAATACGGTATCATACATATACATATCATTGCGTTACAAGGATTCCAAATATTGCAAGAATTATTGTTCATTTCTGTAAGTAAAATGAAATTTTTGTGAGCTGGACAACAGAAGTTCTATTTCGAATTTCAAGCAATATGATAAATGTTTGTAGAAAAATTTGTAGGAGGTGTCATCACAAAATGACACAATATTACGGGTCATTTAATGGACAATTTTCATGGTTGCTAGTATTTCTTTAAATTCAAAACTTGGAAGCATTACATCAGCTACAGTACCACAGGAAATATATATAAAGGATTTGCCAGCGCATATGAACTGGAATCTGGTCTTTATATTTGAAAAGGTTCAAAATTCATAACACGTGAATTACTATTAAAAATATCAATACACCATCCCCCTTAATACAACAACCATTTTTGGCAAGTCGAGGCACCAACCACCCCCCAAGATTTACTTTGCCAGTTCGTACTGTACTAAAAACAGTTTTACATTTCACTCAAAATTGTCTTCAGTTTAACGTTTAAAACTCTCCATCTTGTTTTTTTCATTACTCGTAAATTAATATTCTAGAATTGAGTAATAATACATTCGAATTAATGGCATATCCTAATATTATTATTTACGCGTCAAAATGTTGATATCTGAGGCCCCCCTCACACGGAGCAACTTGTTTCTGCAACTTGTTTCTGAAACTTGTTGCTGGACCCCCTCACACACAGAAACAAGTTGCTGCAACTTGTTTCTGCAACTTGTTTCCGAAACTTGTTTCAGCAACTTGTTGCTGGACCCCCGCACACACTGAAACTTGTTGCTCAAGAAAATAACAATTATTTCAAAACAAATAGCTAACATTTCCAGTCATTTATATATAATATCAAATCACTCAATTTATCGAATATTAGCTCTAATCTAAAAATTGGATGTAAAAAAGGTTTTTTAAAAAGTTGCTGGGTATATAACTTCCAGCAACTTGTTGCTGGACCCCCTCACACACAGAAATAAGTTTCGGAAACAAGTTGCAGAAACTTGTTGCTGGAGTCCTCACACACAGAAATAAGTTTCGGAAACAAGTTGCAGCAACAAGTTTCTGTATGTGAGGGGGTCCAGCAACAAGTTTCAGAAACAAGTTGCTCCGTGTGAGGGGGGCCTGATAATATCCCTCTCTGGAAATTATTGGTGAAAATGAAAACTGTTTTCTCTCATTCGAAATTTGCAGGAAGGTGGTTCTAATGATGTGTACAGTTCACAGTAGATGACATTTAAAGGGTGAAAATTAAAGCCAATAGAGATGGCTAAATATTGATAAATAAGCATTTTTTTTATCGGTTTGTTGTAGCTAAATAATTTTAAATTGAAAAATCCGGCCCAGCCAGCAGTAAGAAAAGATGTCGAACTATCTTCATACCAAATTTGGTAACATTTGATTGAAATTTGAAAAAAATTAGGGGGGGGGGGGTGCTCCGACTTGCTAAAAATTGGTTGTTGTATTAAAGGAAATGGTGTGTAATGTTATTTGCATCGAAATTAAGGCAACATAAAAGGAATTTTCTGGAACATCACTGCTCAAGTTTCACTAATATTTTTAAAGAATATATTTAGAATCAAGGCAATCGTAATATTGCGATGGCGTGGTTGGAGAATCCAAGGCGTACTAACCGATAGCTAACTTGTAAATTTTACGGAATTTAATAGGTAACTTGAGTATCAAAATTACACGGTAAACACAGTGAAATATTTGTGTACATCAAAATCTCTAATATTTTGTGAAAATTATAAACATTTTTCATAGCTTTCCCCTGTATTTTATTTGTTGGTGCTGATTTTAATTACAGTTGTGTTTGCTTATGTTTGGGCTGCATTCTACTCTATTATGATTTGTCCTAATGTGTTCCACAGTGTTCTGTAAAATGATATATTTTGTTGGTGTTAAAATTATAATAATATGAGTAAAAGAAGAAGAAAATCAGTTAGTTTTCAGTTGACAGAAGCCTCGAATGGTACATGTTCAAGTTCTGAGTTAAGCAGCGTCAGCAACGAAACTATCCCTGAAACTACCATCGATCCTATCTCTGATGAATTTGGACGTGAGGTCTCATATTCTACAGCACGAGACGAAATGGATTTTCCAGAATACTACCCAGGTGATTTCCATGTGTTTAGAGATTCCCACGGTGACATTAGTTTCCATCCAGCGGTGCCATTAAAAACTGTTCAAATGCAATGGAATCGCAGAATACGTGAGTTTGTTTTGGATGATACACATAAGAGTGAGTCCGAATCATCAAAAACACTTTTCACAGAAAAGTGGGAATATTTGCTTTTACCAATAGGGTTTGCAGTAGGAACTTCAAATGTTTTAAAATTTCCATTCGAGATGAATACACACGGCGGATTAGTTTTTCTCTTTCAATTCACTTTTTGGTACCTGCTGTTGGCATTACCTCTCATGACCCTAGAAATGGGCATTGGTCAACGTTTTCGGCGTAGTATCATTCTTTCGTGGTATCAAATAAATCCATACTTCTTGGGAATTGGGATAGCCAGTGCAACATTGGTTTGCTTAACCGTAAGTATCTACAATGTTGGGGTGTCCTTTTGTTTTTACTATTTATTCATGTCGCTACAAGATCCTCTCCCATGGCGGATTTGTATTGCAGATGAAACAATTACTTACAATGGTGATTTGTGGCATATAAATGAAAGTTCAGTAAAGTGTCTGCAGGAGACAAATTCTAGTGAGTATTTCTATTACATCACTTCACTGAATTTAGCTGCAAATATTTATGATTACAAACCGCCATATATTTCTAAAAGTGTATTTGGTTTCAATACAGCTACCTGGATATTGATTTTTATATGTTTACAAGGGGGGTTTCAGAGATCGGCATTAATTAGACGTTTTACCGTTCCATATTGGATGATAATGTCGATAGTAACATGCATATACGCACTCTTTTCCAATGGTGGAGTGGATGGTCTCGAATACCTGTTTAAACCTTCATTTGCTAAACTTATCAGTATGAAATCGTGGTATACAGCTATGGTTCGGGCATTGTTTAGCTCAGGAGTAGGTTATGGCAGCTATATTTGTTTCAGCGGTTTCCAGCCACGATCAAACAACTTTTACAGAGATGCTCGAATTGTGGCAAGTGTCGATTATATCATGTCTATAATATTCGCTGTTACTATCTATGCGACTCTTGGAAGAAAGGCCTTTATTGAGGCTGAGTTGTGTCGCGAAACTCAAGCTTCTAACTGTTCTACTAACATAACTCATTTACTACAGAGTTATACATCTGGAGGTGGAGATTATATAGCCTTCATGCAAGTATCGGACATGTTTGAAATGATAAATATGTCTCAATTTTGGTGCGCTGCCCACTTTGCTATTCTGGCATTTATTGGAACTGATACAGTGCTTGCAATGGTGGAAGTTATTAGCACCGCTGTACACGAAACCAAATTATTGATGAAAATTAACTTCAAGTTATGGTTGTTCATTCTATGTGTAATTCTATGGTCAATTGGTTCAATATTTACGTTACAAATTGGGAAATATCTCAGCGACGTAGCAGATACTTATATCTATTTAACAACTTCTATAATGTCCATGCTAACTGCTTTATGTATATCATTGTCTGCCAGTGTCTTCAATCGTTTGATTTTCGACTTTGAAACGATGACAGGAAATAAACCACAAATATATAAGATGATTGTTTGGAAATATTTTTCACCAATAATCCTGTCAATGATGACTGTTAGTGAAATTATTGGACATTTATTACATGGGCACAAATATACACCATATGGTGCTTTACACTCTGATGATGATTTGGGAAATCTAGAAGTAGATGATCTCCCAATTTACACTGATATATGTGGCTACACGATGGCCTTCTTCATATTAATTTGGATTCCTATTCTTGCTCTCTTGAATTACCGTGGGAAACTCAAAAATTGCGAAATGTTGAAGAATTATTTAGTGTTTCCCGAAGGAAGATTACGCGATATTCATAGTTTGGGTGAAAAACACCTAACTAGCCTGGAAGCTACCGTTTTGTTTATGTCAATTCCTTTAGAAAATAAACTTTGGAAAGGTAAAATTCGCCACAAATTCTATCGCAGAAGAACTTCTATCCCATTTGATGGTCGATATGGTCTTCAGATCAGTTGGAGTTCAGGTGAAAGTAAAAAAGACGAAACGAAGAATCCTCCAAATGTAGAAGTTGAAGAGGAAGAATCTTCCCAATATGTAACTGCTTCAGAATCTTTATCAGATAATGATAAATAATTTAATGAATAAATATTGAATAAAGATAATTTAATAAATAAATATTTAAGTAGAATATCTTTCATTTGAAACTTTTCTTATTTCCTACTTTAGTTTGAAGCAATTTTCATCACCAATAAAAATGGAAACTCAATTTAAATTAGACATAATCAGCCACAGGTAGGCCCTACAATTAAGTTATTTAATTAAATTTGAAGATAATTAAATTCAGTCATTAAAAGATTTCATGGGATGTCAGTAAATAGAAGATTAATATTTATTAAATATAATTAAACAAATATATTATAAATAATAAATCAATGTATCGATAAACCTTCATGGGCGGGATAACGTATTGTAGTATCCGAAATATTGTTCTAAATTATCCAAAAACTTTTATTAAAATCAAATTCGCGGAAACGACGCCTTTAATAAAAAAAATCCATGATTGGTGTAGATAATCTCAGCGTAGTCATGGAAGCGATATCGATTCCAGATCCGGTTTAGTTACCAAGACTCCCATGACATGACTTACAAAAATTTGTTTTCGAACAAGACATGGTAGGATGCTCTATCGGTAGTGCCTTGTTTTTGGAACGAAAGACGTGAAATTTAAACTGTTTCTCTTAAATGCACCCCGGTACCGGCCTACAGATAACATCATACAGTATTTACTTAGTGCAGTGTTCACCCATCTATACAGTCGATTATCATATTATGTAATATAAAAATAGTATCCCTAAAAATGCTATAACAAGCATTCCTTAGCAAAGTATAGTATAGTATTTAATTATATGTAAATTTATATTTTTAATATTGATGATTTTCATGTAAATTATACGTTTACTAAATTGCTTATCTTTAGGTATTCGGGAAGAAAGTTGGGGTCTTACTCCTTAGTTGGGGTCTTACTCCTTAGTTTGGGTCTAACTCCTTAGATCATAAATGAACATACAGTAGATTTGAGTTTACCCATCGATTTCCGCCCCTGAGGGTCTTCTTACAGGGTATTAATTAATTAATTTATTCCAGAAACATGATCAAACAGCAGTAACATCGAATTAAACATACCGTAAAACTACAGAAACATGTCCTATTTAGGCCTACAGAACTACAGTAATTAATCTTTGTTATCGGTAAATTTTGTACCGTGGCCTAAATGTAATATGAGGACTTTAACAAAAACCTACTAAATTAACGTGAACTATTTCTAATTTCCAAAACCCTAAAAATTCCATAATACTGTAATAAAATAATAAATTTTTCCTACAGTAATACTGTATCTCTCAACAGTCTGACAATATAATACGTACTGACGTAAAACAAACCGAGCTGCAAAATAAACAGCACTAACTGCTAATAGGTTCGATTTGACTACCGGTAGCAGAGGTAAGGAGTAGGCCTAAGGCATTGCCCCCATGGCTTCACATAGCATCCTATGGGCTTCCTACAGCATATTACTTATTTAAGTTCAGTTTCATTGCACCAAATATTAATTAGGCCAACTAAAAAGAAAACAGGATTGGTAAGACCAGTGGTCAATCTATGTAGGATTGGTTAGGAAGGTATTTACTAGAGATCCATAAAGAATACTCATATATGCTATATTTCTCGGGTTCACGGTCCTACTTACTGACTTATTTCAGAACAAGGCCATCTAAATAACAGGCCATGACGATGACAAGGACCTATAAAATAGGACCTGAAAAATAGAAACCTAGGACCTGCAAAATTATTGTAGGCTGACTGCTGAATTATCAAATATTATATTTTCCACGAATGCAGGGTCCATTATTTAAAAGGAGATAACTAGATTTTCGTAAAGAATTTAATTGAAAAGTATTTAATAATTAATTAATTAATTATCGCTCGAGTTCCTGCAGCTTTTATTTGTTTGCGGCTGCCTCTGGCTATGTTTGTGGCAGGAATGTTTGAACGCTAATAAGTCAGTCAATCGTGGATGAAATAGAACCAAACTTGGTACACATGTAGTCTATCAAAAATTTAAAAATTCTATACACAGAAAGGCTTCTACAGTTACTCTGTCTGCCGCTAGGGGGCGAATTAACAGAAACGTAAAAATAGCAGTAATTATAGAACCAACCACCAGATTTATCTGAAAGTTTGTAGCAGTAACCTACGAGCATCGCATAATTAGAAACTATACACACAAACAGACTTTTACACATCTGTCTGCCGCTAGGGGGCGAATTGACAGAAACGTAAAAAAAAGTAGCTGTAATTATAGAACCAACCATCAGATTCATCTGAAATTTCGAAATTTGGTTGCAGTAACCTACGAGCATCGCATAATTAGAAATTCTACACACAGACAGACTTTTACACCTCTGTCTGCCGCTAGGGGGCGAATTGACAGAAACTTAAAAAAAAGTAGCTGTAATTATAGAACCAACCATCAGATTCATCTAAAATTTCGAAATTTGGTAGTAATAATGTAAGCGGATTCAATTCCCTGCACTACCCAGCGGAAAATGGGCAAAGTGGCATTTTACCAATTATAGTTGAGAAGGTGACATTACCAAGATAATGTCACCTAATAACCAACTTAAAGGCGATTCACATTGCCAGCCATAAGAAAAGTTGAGAGGTCATAAACCATCTCAAGGGGACAAAGGGGCTAGCAAGTGGGGATAGTGGCAACAGGGTGTGGCGAGATGGAGATTAATTAGGTTTGCAGAACATGAGAACAATTAGAAGTACAGGTAATTAGAACGCATCCATTGGCCAGGCCACTCAGAACAGTAGGAGTAACTAATATGTGTTGGTAATATAACCGTTGTACATATTGATTATATTATTATATTGACGGTTTTTAACCGTCGTCACTACCGTGCTATTATATTCTGATTGTGCTATTATTACGATCTGACATTATTAATATCATACACTATAACTCAGTTATTACAACGGCATCAGCCTTAACATTCAGACTACAGCCTTTCAGCAGCCTACGGACGCGGCGTGTTAGCTTATTCAATCCCGCTAACACCCCATAAAGTTGTAAGCCGATAAGCAATATTGGGAGCCACGAGATTGGGCAATTAACCAACTCGTGCCATCCCAATAAGAGTGGGAAGGAAGCACACAATAAAGGGTCAGGGGCCAAACCCCTAACCCAGAGAGTACAGGTGGAGTGAACGGGAACACTCCACGGGGCGCCAACAAGGGTATCAACCAATCAGAGGGGGGCAAGGCATCGATTGAGTAGAGCAGTAAGGCCACCGTGCAATATAACCAATAACACAATGTCAGTAATTCAGTTATCTCAGTGCAGTGTAGGTTAGTTAGTTTAGATAGGGGAGCACGGGACTTTAGTTACCGTATCCCGCCTTCCGTATATTATATTACAGTCATCATATCTATATCTTATACCTATCAATTATTATACACCGAATATCAGAACTCATTCACTATTTCCGTTTACTCTTTATACACGGCGGGGACGCGTAAACTAAACACCGGATAAATCGGGATCCCTCCTGGATCCCGTCACAGTAACTAAATCAGCTGCCGCCCTAGATAAACTCAATAATCAACTAGCACCGAAATCTGCAGAAGAGAGATGAGTCAGTCAGGTGACACGACACCGACGCGGACCCCGGACGAAGACCTAACGATCCGCGAGGCCGCAACCAGGCGATACAGGCCCACAACGCCGGACCCATCGGTAACGGGTCATCCGGCAGTTCAAGAGGAGGGGGGCCTGGAACCCGAGGTCGAACCGAGAGAAAGAGAGAGCGGGACGGAGGGAGACGGAGACGAGTCGACACGGGACGGGGGTCGACGCACCGGTGTCGCCGGCCAGCCACAGGCCGAGGGCGACGAGCGGCCCGCCGAAACGGCGACGGTGGGGCCGACGGTGCGGCCCCGGACGCAGAGAGACGGAGGAGACATCGGTACCGATGTCGCCGGCCAGCTACAGGCCGAGGGCGACGGACGGCCCACCGGAACGGCGACGGTGGAGCCGCCGGTACGACGTCGAACCCGGAGGGACGGAGGAGAGGTCGGCGACGAGGACGTCGGGGTTTCAGAGCGACTTCGACGGGCCTACAACGCGACCCGGAAGCTAATAAAGGACGCCAAGAAGGAAGGGGCGAAGGTAGACGAGGTGAGACTGAGAAAGCGACTAGGTGAGTCGGATAGACACTTTAATTACCTAATACGTTTTGGGCAGAGAGAACTAGCCGAGGAGAGAGCAAAAGGGGTTGCCGGCGAACTGTTTGAACTATGGGAGTGTGGGAGTATGGAACCTAGCGTAGCGCCAGTGTACATAGGGCCATACTTGGTCGATGCCCGGGGAGCAAAATTAGTGGGTTGGAGGGGACCCGAGGGGGGCGGATCCGAGGTTAACCCCGAGGATTCGGCCTCGTCGGTCGGAGAAAGTTCCGGGAAGCGGGGGAAAGTTAGTAGGTCGGGAAGGCGGAGGGGGTCCGCTGTAACCGATAAGTCTGCTACATCCTCCGCGAAAGAAAGAGTGGTGAGAGAGATAGGTGCCGCATACCGTCTCAGCATGGTAGAACAAGGTCAGAGGGAAATGGAGGAACGGTTAGAGGAGGGGAGAGTGCGGTTAGCGAGGGAAGCGGCATTGATTAGAGAAACCGGAGAGAGGGCCGAAAGGGCTTTGAGAAGCCTTAGGGAGTGTGAGGAAATAGAAGAAAAGGAGTGTAGGGAGCGTGAGGCGAGGGAGGATAGGGAACGCAAAGAGCGTGAGGCGAGGGAGGATAGGGAACGCAAAGAGCGTGAGGCGGAACGCAAGGAATATGAGGCGAGAAGGGAAAAGGAACGCAAGGAGCGCGAGGTGAGACGAAGGGAGAGCATTAGGAGTGTGGCGGAGTCGGCCGCCCGGGACACCCAGGAGTGTGAGAGGAGAATGGCAGAGGCTGAACGAGAGCAAAAGGAATTAAAGAGACGCCAGAATGTGCTTGCGGAAGATAAGATTAGACGGGCGCACGAGTTGCAACTGGTGCAAACGTCGCCGTCTGAAAGCGGGGCCGGCTCGAGTATTTTTGGGGAGCCGGGGGCCGTAGATACATTTATTGATACCCCACTGACAGGGACCGTGCGACAAACCCAAGACTGGTGTGACCGTACGGGCGGGGGGGGGGGGGGGTAATGACAATAATGATACAGTAGACGTTGTTAATGTTGATAGTACCGTATGGGACAACTCTAATCAAACCTTTATTACAGGGAATACTTTACCTAGTGGTAGTAATTTAAATTTAAATCAGAACGTTCCTAATATTAATGTAGAAAATAATTCTAATATTAACGTAGTTACACAAAATAATTCAAATAATTTAAATAATGATCCAAGCCCGAATTTACAAAATAATTCAAATGATTTTATTTCGAACGAACAAATTAATTTTATTTCGAACGAACAAATTAATTTTATTTCGAACGAACAGATTAATTCCGTTTCCAATATGGGTGCTATTAACGTAAACACGTCGGGCGTGTATAGCCAGACAGACGGGGGCCTGGTAGGCCACGTAGTTGGTAGGCAGGGGGTGGCTGGGTTGAATAGACCCAGCGAGGGCCTGGTAGGCCACACAGTCAGTAGGCAGGGAGTAGTTGGATTAGATAGACCCAGCGAGGGCCTGGTAGGCCACACAGTCGGTAGGCAGGGAGTAGAGGGCCTGGTAGGCCACGCAATAGCAGAGAGAGAGGCGGGGGTGAATAGACCCGACCGCGGTAGGCTTGATGTGTCGACTGGAGAGGGATATAGTAGCGGGGTGAGGAGTAGCGAAGTTAGATGTGGCGAGTGGGGGGGGGGGGGCTACGAGAGCCCCACAACAGCGAGTTAGCGGCGAAAAGGGGGGGGCAGAGAGTGTCCCACAGCCGTCAGCGGATAATGCGAGGGCCGAAATAGGTAAACCGCAACAACCGGCGACGGAAAGTAATAGGGGGATTGCGAGTATCCCCAGCGGCGTGCGACCGAGCAGGGAGAGACAGGTTGACGTCGTAAGAGGGCGGACGAAGCGTCGAGCCCGATCAGAAGAGGGAAGAAGAAGAGTGGGGTTTAACCGGGAGGTCGGCGAGAGATCTCACGAGCGGGAATACTCCACTGAAAGGAGAAGAAGAGAAGACAGTAGTAGAGGTATCGCCGCGAACGATAGAAGAGCGAGGACGGATAGCGAGCCGTCGGTAGTTGAGATGAGAACGGAGAGTCAGTGGGGTCGGACTCCGGGAGATTGCCGTCGCCCCGGAGAGATGCGACCCGGCGAGGCGCACTACGCGCCGAGAGAGGGGTACGCGATGTACCGGTACGAAGATGAGGACAGTAGAGAGGGGGGTCGAAGAGAAACTTTCCGACGGGATGTACCTACCGATCGAGAATACGGTAGCCGCGGGGAGGATTATTCGAGAAGAATAAACTTCAATCCCGAACAACACATGCAGACTGTAGGACATACTTACTGCACATACCATAGGCCATACTGAGAGAGGCAATGTAGGCGATAGGATAGCGTGGACAACGGGATTAAACCCGGAAGTCGCGGAATACATACCGGCGGGTAGGCCAGAAGCTGATAGGCCTATACCGGTACCAGCACAGCAGTATGACTACAGCATGCAGGGACATAACATATACCCAGGGGAGGGGGGAATTATTGCGGATAGGTGTATGGGCCCCAACATATTAACATCAACCCCAGTACCAAACATACCGGTGGGGGGGGGGGACAGGGTGACATTCCCCCATCACAATATCAACAATACACCCCGATAGGAGCAAGAACAACGAGACCCTTGGATGAGAATAAGTCGTGTGACACAGAAATATGGAGGGGGCCGCTACCCCCGATGACATACCCAAGTCAGAGAAGATCGAGAAATAGGACGGACGAACCGCACCAGACAGGAGAAACTATACAGCACCCGTCGAATCCATTGGAAGCGCAGGCGATAGGGATGGCCACGTTGATCGATGCGTTGAAAACGAGGATCGAGTTACCACCCGTGGAACCATTCAAATTCGATGGGAGTAGGCCGGAAGAATATCTACAGTTT
>JAUCBJ010002377.1:0-48326 GCA_032718475.1 Nemertoderma westbladi
CGTGGTGGCATCAATCCAATATCTCACTAGTACGATGCACCCCAGGGCCCTTATAATGACCTGGGCCATCTGCACGGCCAGTACCGACGCCATTAGTTCTAGGCGCGGTATGGTGGCCTGTGCTTTGGGTGCTACCCTTGCTTTGCTATAGACCAGACGTGGGCGGTATTTGGCTGACTGCTGATGCAAGTAGGCAACTGCCCCATACCCCACGCTGGAGGCGTCCGCGAACACATGTAGCTCTACAGCTGCCATGTCCCCGTTTGGAAAGTAAGGCCGTGGGATAATGAGACGGGATATTTGTTCCAGGCTCATTAACCAGGCGTTCCACCTGTCGGCCATCCTGGCAGACACCGGAGCATCCCACGCTCCATTGTCTAAAGTCACCTCCCTCAGAATCTGTTTTCCTACAAGTATGTTTGGTGCCACGAGGCCCAGTGGGTCATATATCCGTGAAATGAAAGACAAGTAGGCCCTCCTCGTATGTATCACCTGAAGAGGAGCCTTAAACTTGTATTCTAGTACGTCTGAGGCTTTCTCCCAGGAGATGCCCAGTACCCGAGAGTCTGGCTTACTCGGGTCTGATGTTACCAGTGCCGAGGTGGTCTCCGGGTTGGCACAGTCTGGTGGGATGTATGAGGCCGGCTGCCCCATATCTCCCCCCAGGAGGTCGCCATTGTCATCGTCGGCGCTCGGGTCTGATACCTTTCCCTCTTCCTTGTCCATCGCATACATGAACTTGGGCGAGTTGGAGCGGAACTTGGTAAGGTTGAAACCGCCCGTGGAAAGGCAGTCGCGGGCCGTGATGGCCAGCTGGATGAGGTCGGCTTCGGAGTTACCCGACTTCATCCCATCGTCAACATAAAAATCGTTTGTTATAAAGTCTCTCACTGGCGGAGCCACCGACTCACTCGCGGTAGTGCGTCGTAGTGCTGTGGTGGCCACACACGGAGAACACTTAGCCCCAAAGATATGTACCAACATCTGGTACACCTCCGGCGCTGTGTCCAGCTGATCCCCACTATACCACAGGAAACGCTGGCTGTCCGCGTCGTCTTCATAAACGAAGACCTGGTGAAACATGGCCTCTACGTCACATGTGAAGGCGTAGAGGCCCATGCGGAACCTTAGCAGGATGTCAACCCCGCTATTGAAAACATTGGGTCCCTCTAATAAGTAGTCATTAAGCGATTTACCCAAGTATTTCGCCGCTGCGTCGTTGACCAGTCGCAGCTTGGATGCCCCTTTGGTAACGTGTAGGGGCAGATAGTAAGTTCGAGGAGACTCGGGTGCCCCCGCCGTGAGTTTACGGGCCCACCCTTTGTCTATATACTTCTGAATCTGTTTCTCAACAAATTCGTGTTTGTCAGGGTGTTTAGTCAATGACCGTTTGAGTCGGTTGAGTCTCATCTCCGCCATGGTTCTATTGTTAACCAAGGGTACTGCTCGATCTTTCCAGAGCATTGGAGCTGAGTAATGCCCGCCGCTCAAGATCATCTCCCTGTTCAATACATCGGTCGATATCTTGTCCGCCTGTGAGGCGCCCACGGCTGGGTTATATAAGCCCTCGGTATCTATGTCATAGAGCCTTTCTAGGTCGCGCCTGGTTTCTTCCTCTCGTTCTCGGACCTCCTCCAATGTGAGTTCCGAAGACTCGGTGGGGTGCCCTTTCCCGGCCACGGTGAAGACTGGTCTAGCCAGCCCTGCACTGTGTCTGTCGGGCTGCTCATCAATGTCCTTTACAGGTCCCGTCATACACCAACCATATGGGGTTAGCATGACCTGGGGGTCCCTTTCGGGGTCTGGTCCTTCGATGGAAGGCTGCAGTAGCCGGTGAGAACCTGGGCAATCTATACCAATGAGTACTGATACATAGGGTACATCCAGGTCATTGGGTATGTTAAAGTTCAGTCCTCGGGCGTGTGTGTATTGTTGAATTTCATCGGCCGAGGGCCGGTCTGCCGGTACGTTGAGCTCGGGTAGAACCCGAGCTTCAACAAGGTCCGACTTATATTGGGAATATGTCACAATAGATTTGAATCGACATAGAATCAAGTCGTACTCTACGTCTCTGTCCGGGTTGGCGATGGTACAGAGTTGCATAAATGCCTTCCTTCGTTTAACTTGAAGGCGGTCTGCAACCACTCTGTCCATCATCGTTATCGCTGAACCTCCGTCTAAGAGCCCCAAAGTGGTTACCTGCTGGCCGCGGTTATCACATACCGCTAATGCAACAATCCTCAGGTACACATAGGGTTTAATCTTCGGTGGTTTCCGCAACCTCCGTCTCATGGGGAAGACAGGGAAGGCCACCTGCTTATCGGCCACCCTCTCCCCCGCTGTCCTACTATCCGCATGTTTATGCGCCTGCTGCTCGGTGGACTTACCGTCCCCCTCTGTGTTCTTACTATCGTATGGGCATGCCCGCCCAGAGTGCCCTGTTCGGGCACAAGTCCAACACAAGTGATGCTTCCTAGCATACGCCTTGTGTGTGTCGGCGTCCATCTTCTGCCAGTTTCTGCACTCAATCGTTCTGTGAGACGTTCCCCTATGGAACTGGCAATACCTTTCTTCATTGAAAGGGAACTCCCCGATGTCTATATGGAAGACATCTTTCACCCATTGCCCACTTCCCCTGCTCGCTGTGGGTGGGGCGCTTCCGCTTTTAGATTCCTCGAAGCGGACCTGTCGATTGTTAGTTGGTGGGGTCGACCCGCCCCGACTGCTCTCCCGCGAAGGCGATCGGCCCGTCGCTCGATTATGCGCCGGTTCCGACAGTCTACCCCTGTAGTTGTTGTCCCCAACGTTGTTACAGGCGAATTTTTGGGTATTGCTCGACTTCCAATTGGATTTGAAACGGCCCGTGGGGTATTCCCTTTTCCCACGGTCTCCTTGTTCCTGTCGACTTCGCCCTTTATCCTTGGGGTATTTTAGACAGCGCTGATTAGCGCTCGCTGCCTTGTACTCCATGAAGTCCGCAAATTCTCCTAGCGTTGCTCGGCGATGTTGCGTAGCTGTAATCTTTGTCACTTGCTGCGCCCAGCTGCGACGCAGATGTAGTGGTAGTACATCAACCACTTGATTCAGCAGCCCGCCCGCCTTGAGATGGTAGGTCTCGCCCATCGTCTCGATGGAATTAATCAGCTGATTTATTCGATCGCTGTATTCGGTCATCTCGTCTGGAGTTTCAACCCTCACCCCATCAGTGAGGTGAAATATGGCGTCATCAATGATCTGTTCCGGATCGCCATACCGATCCTCTATCGCCTTCCAGGCCTTCCTGAACCCATTCAACTGGCCCTGGAAACGATTAACGAGTTTCCTCGGGTCGCCCGCTAGATAAGTCGCCAAAAAGGTTAGTCGGCGGGTGTCTGACATTTCCTTTGTTAGAATTTCGTTGGAAAACAGAGCCCGAAATTGTATGTATTCCTCGGGGTGTTTCCCATCGAATTTAAAGGCTAAGGATTTTGGCAGCTCATTCTGCTCACGTATAATGTGGAGCATTTTCGCTGTCGAAACCGCCTCGTTATCGTGGGTTGAGTTTGTGTCATTGTACACGCGCGGTGATGAGTCCGCCCGTGTTGACGTGGGCTCCTCCGACGGTCCGAAGGGGTCTATATACCGTCCGACACCGTTGGTAGGGTACGCAAGCGGAGGTAGCTCAAACCCCGGCTCACCCAACCGACTTCCCGGCCGTGGGTAATCCGGGTATTGTTCTCTAGCTGGGGACTCGCCCGTTCGCCTCCCTGAAGGGGGAGGGTCTGGGTGAGTTGTACTTTCATATATGGAATTCTGTTGGGGCCATTCAGAATTTCCAAATGAACGCATTGTTGTTCGTGGGGGGGGGGCTCGGTGAGCCCCCTTTTCTGCAGAGCTCCGCCAGATACCTCGACTCTGGCCTACCCCTGTGGGCGGTTGCGTCGGGCCTCTCGGAGGCCGACTCCCGTCCGTCCCCTCTGTCCGTCTGCAGGTCCCCTGCTCGGGCTGCAGTCTCACTGATTGTCGGCGCCGTCCGCGGTGCAAAGCCGACGGTCCCGCTCTGTCTGTTCACTCTCCCCCGGCTGGCGGTATTGTCTACCGCCGGCGCGAATTCTGGGGCCCCTACTCGGAGTCCCCTCGAGTTCGCCGTAGGGGAACTTCCCTGTTCCCCTTGTTCTGCGATAATTAACTTACCAGTATTATCTTGCAGAAGTTTGAGGGAGGTTAGCACTCTTAAACCCTGGTGGTCCGCCTCCCTCGAGGCGTGGCTCTGTGTGTGTGTGGAGGCGGTGTCTACCTCCCCCTGTGTTACTCGGAACCCTACTGCGGGCTCCCCCTGTCCAACCTGGAGCTGTCCTTCTCGCTCCCCCTGTGTCGCCTCCTCTGCTGGGAGCCCACCCCGATTCTGGGTGGGGTAATACATTGCTGTTCCTCTCGGTTCGTTTACCTCGTCGGTATCGACGACCACTACGGCCGGCGCTACCTGGGGAGGTTTCATGGCAGCCGGAGGCAGCTCCTGTATCGCTGTGATCCTGGCTGCGCCAGGCGGAGGCGGACCCGTAAAAATACCCGGGCCGCCCTTCCTGGTAGCACCAGGCGGAGGCGGACCCGTAAAAATACCCGGGCCGCCGTAAAAACTCGTTCCTCTTATAACTGTGGGAATTATATTAGGTGTAGTGCTTATAGTAGGTGTAGTGGTGTGTGTAGTTACTACCGTAGGTACTACAACTATCGGTGGGGTGCTTACTGTGGGTGCTATAGTTGCTGCAGCTACTCCTACCGGTACTCCCCCTAATTCACCACTCCCTGTCACACTGGCTCCACCCGGCCCAACCGGTTGTTTTCTGGCCGGATGAGCTGGGCCCCTATGGAGCCCTATTACCGAGGCGGGTCTGCTCAGTTCACTAGTTCGTCGGCCCGGACTCGCTCTCGCTGAACGTACACTGTTATTGCTCACTCTGGACCCCACACCGCTACCCGCAGTGGAGCCCCCCTTCACCCCGCGCGCTTGCGCCATCGCTAACTTACGTATCGCTAATAAACGCGCCTCATCTCTCACTTTATTATCAGCCCGCAATTTCTCTCTCGCTATCTCCTCGCGGTCCGCTCGTCGGGCCGCCTCATCGGCCTCCCTATTCGCTCGTTGGGCCGCCTCATCGGCCTCCCTATTCGCTCGTTGGGCCGCCTCAATCACTCTCTGGGCCGTCTCACTCGCTCTCTGGGCCGTCTCACTCGCAACCCTCTCACATTCAAGTTTTTGGTTCATTAATTCTCGCTCAAGAGTTTCCTCTCGGTCGAGCCTTTCCATCTCAAAGAGAGCCTCTTCATACTCCACTCGGTTTTGAATGGAGTCAGACGCGTTCGAATTTGAACCACGCGGCTGACTCGCACTGTCCCCAGGTTGTATCTCATCCTGGTCTATGCCGTCACCGGCTAGGGTTATGCCAGTCCAGCCGTTTTGTGGCTGGCTGGGTATCCCTATAAAAATGTTTCCCACCCTTACCTGTTGATTGAATAAACATTTATCAAACGCATCGTCCAATATTCCCCCGATGTCCGTCTCCCAGTGTTTGGCTTCCTCCTCGGCGCCTTGCTCTCCAAGAATCCTGAGGTAATCGTTGACTACCTCTAGGGCTGCCGCCAGGTCGATATCCGGTCGTCCGGCAGTCGCCCAGGTCTCCAATCGTCTTCGCTGTAATCGAAACTGTCGCCCCGCTCGCTCGATCACCCCTGTGTCAAGCTGCGCTGGGGGCCGGTTGGGGTCCGAGGAAGAACGGAGCTTCCTCCGGTTCGTTGTCCCGTTGGGCCGTCCCATCGGGTTCGTCCGATCGCCTCTTTCTCGCGAGCGTCCTCGGGCTGGATGTTTGGGTAGTGCTGGGATTAATTGCGAGGGTTCCCGGTCTGGGTCCACCCCGCTTCCCTTGTCGTCATCTATCGCCGGCTCCGGTCTGGAGGGAGGTGATCTCGATCTCTCCCGGCGTTGGTGTTCCTCTGGGAACCGTGCCGGACCGGCGGGAGGTGATGGCGGTTCTCCTCGTTGTGGTAACTCAGTCGGGAGTGACTGCGTCGTTGCCGTGATTAACTCGTCTATCCACGTCCGTGTTTCATCGGGTGTCGTGGTCCCGGCCGGCCGCCCGACGGATTCTTCCGTCGACGGGATAGGCGGGGATTCCCGGGAGCTCGGGCCCACGGGGCTGCCGCGCCCCGATACCGGGTTGCTCAAGTCCAAGAAGGGACTCGAGGCTGTAGCTGGGGCAGCCATTGCTGCCCCGCCAGTGGCGGGTTGAACCCCGGGTTCAACCTGGCCAGGTGCCGTCGCTGGCTGACTGCCAGAAAGTAGACTGTCTGACATCCTAGGTACGGTAGCCTATGGAGGGACTGACAGGTCTGAGTTACGGAATAATGGAATACTTTTTTGGCCTATCTTACAGTTTTTTAAGGCCACTCGCCGGTTCGCGGGAAGCCGCGTCGCGGGTCTTTGTCGTGTCGTTATCGAGGCTGTCGTTTTCTGAGACAGCCCCCACTCGTGACGTTGTTTTATTTTTGGGTTGGTGTAGTGGCGTAAATATCACGTAATGATGAGTTCCCCACTGAACCGCCCAAATCAGGTAACCCGCCCGTCCGGTGGAAAGGAAACTGATAACTAAACGCTCCAGTGTGGTGTCTGTGCAGGCCGATCCCTACACAGCACCATAGTAATACAGAATATAGACAGAATATAAACAGATAACAAACAATAAATCAGATGCATTTACAAAAGATAAAATAATATAAGTGAATACGTAAAATGAATAAGGAATCTGTACTACTAAAGAACTGTGCCATAAAACAACGATATCACCTTCCACTCTTGTCACCAAACCAACTGAACCAATATTGCTAATCTGTGTCTAATGTACCCCGGTAGCGCGGATGAATATTCCCTAGTAATGAGCCAGACTGGGGTTTAAGACCCCAGCCTGGCACCCGTACGTAGCAAAACCCTAATTAAGTACATAATCCTACTACCTAAAACTAAAACCTACTGAAACCCCCCCCAATATAACAATAAATACGTACTACATAATGTAGTACATATTGACCGCCTAATTGTACATTCCTATCTCTGGTAAAGCTAATATCCCATCTCCCTGCTACCTCTGTCTTGCTACAGGTGTGGCCTGGCGGCCAACCTATCCCCAATCACGTGCTCTTGTATACCTCGTTTGTAATCTACCTAGTCCCATGTCTGTATTGATACCTTGAGAGTTGACTTGGTGGAAGGCGTACGTAGTAACCTAATACTAACATTCCTGGAAATCACTGCAGCCCAACCCCCCCCCCCCCCCCCCCCCCCCCGTGTGCCCTGTAACTAGTCAGTCCGTGATCTTACCTACACCTACAGTACAAACGCTACAGTAATTACCCCTACAGTACAAACATTAGGCTTGGGTGGGAAACCCGTGGTACTCGTATAATATATGTGTGGGTTTGGGAAGGGTAAGGTTCCGGTTGTCGGACACACTGTAGATCCCTTCCTATAATAAATATATAATTACATCACAACATTATAATTATAACAATATAGCAGGGAACTGATATATATCGCAGGTAGGCGTACTGTAATAACAATAGGTGTATAATGCATCTGCCTATACTGGTATATCTGTTCCAGACATGTACCAGACTAGTTAACCAGTCAGCTTAGTTGTTCACGTGCTGCTCGAAGTCCCAGACTAGGTAACCAGTCAGCTTAGTTGTTCACGTGCTGCACGAAGCCCCAGACTAGTTAATGTGCTGGTTTAGTTGTTCACGAGCTGCTCGAAGTCCCAGAATAGATAAATCAACAACATTAACGGATGAGTGAGTTAAACCGATAATAAATAATTTATTCTGATTCAATGTATTACATTACATGTAGTCTTACTCTATTCATGTATTCAATGTTAAAACAGATTTGAATTTACCGCCAAAATATAGGTGCAGATCTGATCTGCCACCCTTTCCAGTACAAATAACATGTCTTTCAATCATTTTAATTTCCCGCGCTATGGAGCAGGGTGGCACCTTTTAGGGACTTGTTTATTTTGGCGACCAAAATGACCAAAACGGCCAAATAAAAACTGCGGTATTTATGAAAGGGACTCTTGAGGCACGTAGGCTTGTCAATCACAGCCAGTGAATAGATGCTCAGTGTAAATAAAGCCCATTAGGTAGAGAGAAAGGCTCTAGTGTAATAACGGCTGGACTCGCCATTGTAGTAAACATGCCTGTAAGAGTGCAGTGTGAGGCGCTAAGTGAACAGCACTAAATTAATGCGGGATATTGTTTGTCTTACTACTGTAATTTTGTGCTATTCTCCCTTCGCGTTCAAGAGCAAGACGTTCCGACGTTCGATCATATGTGATAAACAAGATATCAGATATCACCTGTTCTAGAATTGCTACCGGTGTGCGAAATACCAGTGCTAGTTTACAGTCCTCCAATCGTTAATATTGTCTATATTGTTACAAAATTAAATCAATTACTTTATTCAGTTATTCTACTATTTTTAAATATATGTCATCCTCATCATCACTTCTTACAAAGCAAATGTAAACCAAACATAATTTTAAGAATAAGTTGTTCAATATATTTGTTTTGAAGTTTTTACGTTACTAGAACAATTAATTGTTACATAGTAGGAACTCTGATTCACCTATTCTAAAGTAGTCAAGATAGACATATTGTTTATTTAATTTTGTAATAAAGGTAAATTAAATAGCCTTTTCATAAAATATATTTCATTAAGACTTAACAACACTTAGTGTTGTTTGTATGTTATTGTGAAATAAGTCTAATTTTAATGAATCATTATTATCATATAATAAACAACTTGGCCTTTTCTTTCAGTTGCAGTCATGGGCCGAAACGTCCGGACCGAATCGTCCGGGCCGAATCGTCCGGACCGAAACGTCCTACGCCGAAACGTCTGTATACCGCCTGTGCTGTATCAATGCCTCAGTGGGTGGTCTCTACTACAACTGCAAGCGCAAGGCCCGACTCAGCTCCGGGTAAGTTAACAATCTGTCAATAATAAAAATGAAAGCGAGACGACATTTAGTCAGAGCAACCAAATGGATGGCCAAGGAGGCTGAATGCCTGGACTTAGCTGAGTCGAGCTAAATCGCTTCGCCAAAACGACCAAACAGCCCATTGGAATACACTACATTTTTTGGCGATTTTGGTCATTTTGGCCGCCAAAACGACCAAGTTAATGCTTATTGGGATTGGGACTGTATGTGCTCTGTAAACACTAACAGACATCGCAAGAGACATCATAGCTACAGTAGTGCAGCATCTGGCAAGAGGCTTCGCGAAGGGGGGGTGGGGGGGGGGGGGGGCGTCGTTCTCGTTGCGAATGCGCACTCAATAATTAATTCCATTCCATGTAGTGGTATTTACTCTGATTTCAATGGTTGGCAACACATGTAGGTCCAATTTTTGCTTTATCACTTTCCGATGCATATCATTAACACTGTATTATTATCGTAATTTATCAATTCAGTTATTCACTCTTTAGTTATATTTATAAACTTTGTTGGAATTAAAGAGATAAGATAAATTAAATTTATCTTAATATCTTAAAAAGAAGAGTATCATAATGTATGGATGGCTTATATTCGTTACATTTAAATTGGTTAAAATTGCACCAAAAATATCTCATCATCTACTTACAGTACTTTCACAATCACACATGTATTACTATTGTATTAGGCTTATCATGTATTGACTACATACAGTATAGCCTTCTGGTGCTCCCTTAAGGCAAGTTGACAGTTTTCCCTCATCAAGAGTATCTGGATCTGCTTGTGTTCTCCAGGTATGGTGGAACGCTCAACGGTATGGTGGGCTGTGAGGCTGTGACTTGTGATCTCAATTTTTTTTCCAAAAATGACTTAATTTGGAGAATGGCCCTCTGCCTGTGGTGTATTCATGAATTCTAACATACCCTCCAGTAATTCTTCACTGTAAAGTAATGCTGCTACTTGAGCATTTGGATAATAAGCCTTTTACATCTTTGTCCATGGACTCAGCGTGTCCATTACTAATTGGGTGGTATGGTGAACTTGGTACCCATATAACTCCCCATTTATGTAGGAATTCTAGAAACCGTTTTGATGCCAATTGTGGGCCTCCGTCGCTGCGTAAATTTGAAGGTACTCCAGTTGCAACGAAGAATGGTCTTATAACTATTATTATTTGTTCGGAGGTTGGGTCATGTGAACACTACTGTGGATATTCTGAAAGTCTATCCCTATAGACCAGGTAATGTTTACCACTGAGTACGAATAAGTCTGTAGTGACATATTCAAATGGTCGATTGGGGATGGATCGTTCAATAGTGTATATTTTGCAAAACTACTGTAGGGTGTCTTTCTTGACATTGGTTGCACTTTCCTTTAAGTTGTTCAATGTCGTTACTGATTCCTGGCCAGTATACACGTAGTACAGTATACACAGCGTGCTCTCTGCTGTATCCGAGTAATCCGAGGGTAGGGGTGGTCGCTACTCCTATCCCAAGATTTGCTCCCAATTAATTTAACTGGTACTCGAAATGCTACTCGTAATGAACGTAAATGAACGGAATGTTAGATTCGTGGGTGATGGGCATTCACTTATCGCCTTGACCTTGTTAGGGTCTTCCTTTACCGAACCTTCAGAAATAATATAAACTGCAAAACGGACTTCTGGTTTCGCAAAATGAAATTTCTCAGGTTTCAGTGTAATCCCATTTTCGTAAAAAATTATTGCGTATTGTATACTGCCAATATTTATCGGACTCCTTATGGGTCATATGCTCTGCAAGTTTGATTGATATTTTGATGTTACTGGCCAAATTTGAGTAAGAATTCTGAGGTTGCACAAATTGTTGTTATAATGAAATTTTACTACTCAAAAAGCGCAAACAAAATCGAAGATAACTTCATATTGAACGAGCATCATAATTGTTGAGTAATATGAGTCAAATTATAAATTAGAATAAAATTTACTTTTAAACTTAATGTCTATTAAAGTTTGTTGTTATGTATTCTATTGTGATGAGATCGATTTCCCAAGATATTATTTTATTGGTGTATTTTATGAGACTGGAAGTATCAGCGGATAGTTGACTGTCTTGTTATGTTATTTATTGGAAATATTTTTAATATGTAATTGTAATTATTACAGTTTAACAACATGAGTATAATACAGTACCTCCTGGGAAAAATAAATATATTAACACATGGCAATTATTTTAATTACAGTTAATGGTTTTAGCTTTACTATGGAGTTGTAAGCCTTGCGAACAAATTTTAATTTGATTTCATGTGATAAGTACGAGATTTACTAATATTATATGCGTGTATTGGGCTAGTGAATTTTGAATAATTAATTTGTGGCGAACACATGTGCGCCATATTGACTAAATTGCGAGTTAGGCACTGGAAAACGCTTTGTGATATAACATTAATCTATAAACTTGCATTTATGTACATACATAATGCAAATAAAAATATATAATAAATTCTCATTCTTCAATAATCCGATCCACATTGTTGTTATTTCGTTTAATACAATTGTTTCTGATGGTTTCGAGTTTCTAGTGCGTCCACAAAAACAACAAATGTCCTTCCAAGTCTAAACATAACATAAACTGGCATAACTATTAGTCATTCCCGTAGTTCTTCTGCACTTATATTGAAGCGACTCAACTTACTTCTTGTCCAAGAAATCTACAAATGTTTTCAATGTATTTTAAAGAAGTGAGCTCAATCCAGAATCCACACTCACAACACCCGTGTCTCTAATGCCGGATGTTTCTTTATTCCATCCACGAGACTATGTACTCATAGCGCAGAATTCCGTTAAGGGTGAGGGGGGGGGGGGGGGGGGGTGGGGTGGAGGAGTACTGGCTATCTAATTGTTTTTTCTATTTCATTTAGGTCTAACAAATTTCCCATATGGGTTTTGTTAGTCCGTGGTGACTTAATTTCTGATGTCAGTATTCATATTTGACCTCGTCTTATGCATTTCAGTCTGTCTATCAAAACATAACCGATATCCTGGCAGCCAAACAGATTTGGAAGTCATCAAATGTAAAATATCTGACACTCGAAATTAATTCTGCGACCAGGAAAACCCCTGTACCTTAGAGGGTGTCCCATATTTTTTAATTTTTAAAACACTACTCCTCTGCCATTTTTCAACCAATTTTAAAGTTTTTGGTATCAAATGAAAGCTACTAGCGCAATAATAAAATTCGAGCAGTTTATTTAGTTAGGCAATAATTGTTCATCTGTTGTTCATCATTTTTTACGAAAAAACACCCCAAGTTGATTAAAAAAAAAAGGTTAAAACTTCTGAAAATAAAGCATAAGAAAGGATACGCTACTACTACTACTAGGATCGGCATGCTGCATTGCAGCTGCATTTTTAAGAATGCTGTGCCGGCTTATCGACAAAATTGCACCGCCACAACTCCCTATCACCCATGACATTTGCTAGATCATCCGCATCTTCAAGGCCAGTGTCCTTTAAGATGCGTCTCAAGAAAGTCATGGGCTGCCCACCATGCTTATTCACTCCATGAGGCTGCCAAAGTACAAGATTATGCACTGGCTGGTCCTCACGGCGAAAGCAATGTCCTGCAAAGCGGAGGCGATTTTGTTCTAGTTTCAAGCTTGGGGGAACCAATGAGACACCTCCAATGTTATATAGTGTCTGGTTGGAGATGTGTGCATTGTACTTGACACAATGAACCCGGCGTAGCATTCGTGTAAATGTGCCATCCAGAGATTTGGTGTCCTCCCACAGTGGACTCCCATAGAGGAGTACTGGAACTACTGCTGCTTTAAATAATCGGACCTTAAGTTTCCGATTAATTCTCGGTGACTTCCAAATCCAGGAAAGCCTATTCAAGGCTGCCCATGCCTTTCCCTTACGTATTCGAAGGTCCTCACCTGACTTCCGGATCTATGATCCCAGGTAACAGAAGTCATCCACATGCTCAAGCATACCATCTTTTGAGCTTATGCTCATCCGATCAGAGACTTGCTGTGGACTTTCAAAGTTAACTGTCAAAATTTTGGTCTTTCTGGAGTTAATAAAAAGACCAACACTAGAAGCAGCATGTTCTAATGAGCTGATGAGCTGTTGGGCTCCCTCTAGTGATTCTGAGAGTACTCCTAAGTCATCAGCAAAGTCTAGATCAGTTAGGTACTTGGCAGGTTTTCCTCGACTTCTGGAGCCAGTAGGTGGAGTTATCATCACCCCATCATCATTATGATGATCTAAGGAAATGCGTAGAACATAGTCAACAACAATTATGAACAAGAATGGTGCAAGTGTCGCATTTTATGCATTTTATGCATTTTACGTCAAAAATTTAAATTTTGCAAAAAAAAAAGTCAAAAGTGAGGTCACTGGAAGCAAAAATTGTATGATCCCCAATCCTACATCGCAACCATACTTTGTTGCTGCGCGATTAATGTAGTCGCAGTGCTACTAACAATAATCCTATCGGCTGACCTGGACAGTAAACTATTACCGCCAGGTTTTATGCAGTGGCTCTAATATACAGTCAGTATGGCAACAAATCGATGGGAAGTTTGTGAAATTGAAAAAGATGCTTGTATTAATATCAAGACTTAGGTTTCGT
Organism: Nemertoderma westbladi; assembly: GCA_032718475.1. Lineage (NCBI taxonomy): Eukaryota > Metazoa > Xenacoelomorpha > Nemertodermatida > Nemertodermatidae > Nemertoderma > Nemertoderma westbladi. Next base: position 13,640 of record JAUCBJ010002377.1, read on the forward strand.
ACTGGCGAATAACGCATTCCTATTCTCATAATTGCTAACAATCAATTTCTCCCTCAGAGAGAATTCCTGCAATAACCTGCTCCCTCTAGTACAGAGAAGAGACAGAGTCTACAAGGGTCCCGGCAGCCTACGTAATGTAGATGGCTTTAGAAGGAAGGAGATAGTCGAAAGATTACAATTTTTATTTGGAAGGAAATTTATTCAGAGTTGCTCAGGTCGTTATTATTTATATAATTTATAATATTATATTCAAATTTAGACCGTAAACGATATACTAATTACTAATATGCAATATGTAGGATTGCAAATGTTGAGTTGACCCGACCTGGACCTTTTGTGCAATCGCATGAAAACTAATCACTCTACTGATGTTTTGAAGGTTCCTACCCCAACTACTGTAGGCCTAAATCAATTATTGCGGATTGAATTAGCCTAATTAATATCAATGCAATGGGATTACCCGAAGTTGGTAACCTCAAAAATGGAGGATATGGCATTGTCCCGCTTCAAATGACCTAAACGGATCAAACTTTGTGGGCTTCGAGTAGCTCGGAGCATACAATTTGTGCTTAAATAGTTCTAAATTCGTGATCAGTACCAAAAATGGATCAAAATAAGCTAACAAGTCTTTTCTTTTTTGAAAAAAGTTGTTTTTCTGAAACAGTCTACTTGGCGCGGAGGCCGGACTTAAGGTGGTGTCGCCTGCAGGTGGTAGGCTGTTGTGTGATGGAGCTGGGTGCCCAAAAACTGGTTGATGGCCGACCAGCTGGGAGGTATACTGCGACCCGCGATCGGATGAGAGGTCTGTTTGAATGCCAAACCGGGCGATTCAGTTTGCAATTAGAGCCCGGGTGCAGCTGTTGGTGGACGTCTTATTGAGGGGCATGGTCTCCAGCCACCGATTAAACCGGTCCACCACCATAAGCAGGTGTGCGTAACCGTGGGTTGGGGATAGGGGATCCAGATCCACATGGATGTGGTCAACCCAGTGGTTGGGGGTATCAAGGTGCTGAGGGGAGCGCGGACATGGCGTTGTACCTTAGAGGTCTGGCAAGGGTCACATGTCCTTACCCACTTGCCTACCTGCTTATTGAGACCGTGCCACACGAACCTGTCAGCGTCGAGATTCTTGGTGGTCTGGGGTGAGACAAACTGTGCATGGATGGCTGAGGGAAATAACGCACAGGAGTTTGTCGCCAATTTGGCTGAGTGAGACTTCCTCCAGTTGGAGGCCAGATATGGCAGTGTGGTAGGTGAGCAGTTCGGTGTTGAGCAGCTGCTATAGCAGTGTAGTCGAGGCCGGGGGGTGGAGAGGTCGAATAGCGCTGATAGTAGTCCTGGAGAACACATAGATGATATGTCAGACTCTCACTACAGCTGGGAGGTTCAAAGCTAGTACTCTGGAGTTAACGCAGAGCTGGGAAAAAGAATATTGCTTTTCTAAGCCTCGAACTTGTGACCTTCTGATTAGAAAAAAAGCCAATGGTCAGTTTGAATTGGTTTGTCAGTAGAACAATGACAACAGACCTGATCTCAAACCCAAGGTATGGCGCCAACAGTTCGTGGTCAAACACCCTGAATTTCATATCCTGCGGTCGTAGTTGGAGGCTGAAGAATGCTCAGGGGTGCCATGAGTCTGTGACTAATTGCTTGTGGACAGCCCCCACCACCGTGCCGAATGCATCCATGGTGAGTGCCGTTGGGGCGTTAGCATTGGGGTGGTCCAGCATCGTTATGTGGGTGAGGGCCTCCTTGGCATTGCAGAACGTGGCCACCATGTGTGGAGACCAGACGAGAGTATTGGGTTTACCAACGAGGACAGCATAGAGGGGCCGCATGATGGTGGCGGCTGTGGGGACGAACACACCCTTGATATACAGGTCTTGGCATTAACCAGACGGCATCCTTTCAGGTCGACCAACAGGTTGTTGGCCCATAGGAAGTCAGCTCCAAGGCGAGGCTGGGCGATGTCGGCAGAGATAAACTTCCACTGGAAATGTGACCAATGGAAGTCAAATTTAGTCATGTGGTCACCATACGTGCGAATGTTAATTTTGTTGGCAGCGAGGAGGAGGTGGCCCATTCGCACCCAAACGTTTCTCACGAGTTGTTGTGGGAAAAACACTCACTTTGGCCCCAGTGTCCACTTATTAGCCTGGAAACCCTGTCCCAGGCAAATAGCAGCAGGTCGGGGCGGCCAGCCATTGAAGCTGCGACTATCAGCTAGCCGTGGCATTTCCCTGGTAACCATAGGGTTGCTGGCACTTTGTGGCCTTCTTGGGGCCAAACTTCTGGTGGAAGTAGCACCAGTCTAACCTAATGATCATAATCTATAATCTCTAATCTAATGACAATCTAATGTTTCTTGATGACACTGGCCATGAGTCGGCTTTTGCAGGAAGCTTCCCACAGTGCGTCAGCCTGGTCTGCAACCTTGTCGAGGTCTTGGAAGTCATCCTCTGTGAGTTGAAGGTGGATGGCATTGGGCATCTACCTGAGGAAGGCCTTTTTGAAGAGGAGGCATGATTTATGATGATAGTAAACCGTAACAAAGAAACGGGAGAAGTTGCTTCTCAAAAGAAGGACGAATTAGAACAACAGTTAGTTAATATAGTAATGGGTAACACAGAAATGGGAGAAGTTGCTTGTAAGTTGTCCAGATTCTGCAGTAGTATGCTGCAATTGTTACCAGTAAACAACCTCCATGGAGAAACAACCTCCTTCTTTCTGCACATGGAAACTCTTCAGCCAAGTGACTTCGGACTATAGGCAAATCTTGTGGATCCCATTGTAGATAGTGTTGAAAGGGCATGTGAGAAGGTGCAGTTCGGGAGTGGGAAAAAATGTTAATGAAGGGTGTGGATGGATCTCGACCCTGTAATATAGGCAGATGTATGACAATGCCAAAATCATTTGCGTTCGTGGGGTCTCGATTGGCAATGTCACGGAAGGACCAGAATTAATCCACAAGAGTCTCCAGGTTTCGTTGTTAACCAACATTTACCAGGTTACTTTTCGTGATATTATGCCAGCTGTATGGGTCGAGGCTACTATGACTCATTACCATAGTAGTACAGTATATTACAGATTTTCATGCCAACAGCTAGCATAATATATTCATTAGAAAGTTTATATATACAGAAGTCCTAATCTTAGCCAGATCTTCATGAGATTCTCATAGTTGTCCTAATGTCAGGTACAATGCCAAGTATTAATAATTTCTTTCCATGCATAAGTTTACAATACTGCGCTTAACACTGAATGATTAAAACTTCAGGTAACTAAGGCGGCAGGAAAACTGCATTAGTCTTCATTTATTTAAGGATTGGAAGTGTTATGGGAGTCCTCCAGGGAGACACACTTGCGCTTACACACTTGTTCATAATTGTGGTTGACTATGTTTTACGCATGTCCTTAGATCATCATAATGATGATGGGGTGATGGTAACTTTACCTACTGGCTCCAGACGTCGAGGTAATCCTGCCAAGTACCTAACTGATCTAGACTTTGCCAATTACGTAGGAGTACTCTCAGAATCACTAGAGGGAGCCCAACGGTTTCTCAGCTCATTAGAAAAGACTGCTTCTCGTGTTGGATACTATATAGGATAGTTATTCGTGCTATTATTAAAGTGTTTATTTGTAGTTAGGTTTCATTTTTGATAGGAGACTGGTTTCACATTGTTTCTATATATTATATATATTTCGCCAGTCAGGTTGTACTGTACCCCTATTGTTCCTTATATATTTCTTGTACATTTCTAGTTCTGGGAGTTTCTACTGGGTATCATTAGTCTATCAGTGTTTGGGGGGGGTGTCTGTATGGTCTTTGGGTTGTTATTTACTGCTGTATTCATACCATTAAATAACATATCTATTATTAGACTGTGCAATACAGCCATTATAGATTTATTTGTTATGCAGGTTAGATATAGTAGTTCACTATTTGGTCACTATTCTCATTTGGGTTCATTCTTATTTTGGTTGCATGTATTTTATTTAGGCTTTAGTGGTATCAGTTTTTGGGTTTCATCTATTAACTACCGGTCTGATTTGTTTATTTCTCTATTTCAGTATTTGGTTTCATTTCCTGTATTATATTGGTCAATTGGTATTGTGCTGTATTTAGATAGGGTAGGGACTCACAGTACACTGCTGATGATGGAGCTGTGTTTCCCCGGGTACAGTGTTTAAATCCTGAAACCCTTTATTTTTATCAAATTTACTATGTAGACTTACCCCTTTCGGCGGACTAAAAGTAGTCCTGTATTTTCTAATATATAGGATAGTTATTCGTGCAGTTATTAAAGTGTTTATTTGTAGTTAGGTTTTATTTTTGATAGGATACTGGTTTCACATTGTTTCTATATATTTATATATTTTTTTTTTATAGTTACTGTTTTACTCAGCGACCTCGAAAACCTATATAACGACTAAAATTACAGCATTTTATATAAATCTGGGATCCCAATTATTAGCGCTACTTGTATTTTTCACGAAAAAAAAGAAAAATAGCGATTAAAAAAAGATCTCGACAAAATATTTTCATTTTTTGGATTTGAGACCCTTAGACCCATATCTACTTGTGTGCAAAAAATCAGAGATGGCCATTTTCAAAAGTGTTTTACCCCTTTCAGGCATGGGGTGGGTGGGGTGATCCATCATGTGCGTACATGTTGTATAGAAATCTATTTTTAGATTATCATGTCTCCTAAAACCAACCTGCTAAGATAATAAGTTATGTTGTATTATATAATTTGTAGTTGTAAAAGTTAAATTTAAATATAATTTATAACATTATTGATTGAATAATGGTCTCGATCTCGACTCTTCGTTACTTGCGGAGTTTTCGTAAGATGTTATATTACTTATGGCCAACAGGGAAACCTTTCCTTCAACTGAATCTCATATTATGTTTGCTGCTAATAGTTGTTGGTCGTGTGGCTAATCTCTTTGTTCCCATTCTCTTCAAACGAATAGGTTAGTGAGAAATAATCCACTCACCACCATTCATTGTGTCTTTGTGATACATTGTCTAGTACAATGAACACATCTCTAACCAAATCCTATACAGCATTGGCGGTGCCTCAGTACTCCTCGCGAGACAGAGCCGTCTAGCCGCCTCCGCTTCGCAGGATGTTATATATATTGGGTCAGTGGTTACATAACAAGAAGCAAGTGTTGTTTATGTCCACATGTGTCATATCATATCATATACTGTAGATATTTCATTTATTTACAGTGGACCACCTAACACTAACACCTAATGACAATCACCGAATAACACTTCCATATACATTAATCTTAACCTACGTGGCAATTCGTTTCGTTGAAGGCAGCGGTTTCACTGGTATTGGTCTTCTAAACAATATTAAAGATTATCTCTTCATACCGCTACAACAACACTTAACGATAACCATATCCATTGGTCTTCTGAGACATATTCACAGGTAATATTCACACCCAATAACAATAACTATAATAACCTATTACTTTATATAATTGATATAATTCATTACAATAAATTGTTAAAAATTAGGCCTAGCACAAAAACCCAAAATTGATTGATTTAAATGTTATATACGGTATAAACGTAATTATAATAGGTAGGATTTGAGTCGTGTGGATTGTAGGCGATGATACAACTTTGCCTAAATAATTTCAGCTGAACAAAAACATAAAACAATTGAGATATGGTAGGACCTACCTACCCTACATACGCAATGCTTGATAATGTCTTAATTTATACTGATTTCACTATGCCACCCCACCAATATTAACATTCTCAGAGTACACAGGAAACCCAAAACAAGAAGTCTACATTTGTTTTATGAAGAGGGTGGGTTGGTCGGTCGGTCAGTCAGTGGGTTTGTGAGTGGATGGGAAGGATGGGAATGTGAGAACATGGGAATGTGGAAATATGGATAGTAATGTGATGAAAAGAACCGCTACAACTACCGCTACCGCTACCGCTACTGCTACTGCTACCACTACCGCTACCGCTACTGCTACCGCTACTGCTACTGCTACTGCTACTGCTACTGCTACCGCTACCGCTACCGCTACTGCTACTGCTACCGCTACCGCTACCGCTACCGCTACCGCTACCGCTACCGCTACCGCTACCGCTACCGCTACCGCTACCGCTACCGCTACCGCTACCGCTACCGCTACCGCTACGCGGTAGGTAGTTGGTATTTCGTTTTTACTATTTTTACAGTAGGCAAATTTCCAATTGGTACTGCTTTGGCCTGCCCATGGAATTCATGTTAAATTGATAATGGAAAAATAAGTACCTAAAAAGTAAAAATTTTACTGTAAACTGTGTTCCTAAATTTTAAGTTGAAGTTCATATGTCATAACAGGCTGAAACAGCAGCAATATTAATAGTCAAATAATGTTCAAAAGTAATAATCCTGATTTCGTATAACTATGAAATTAATAAGATATACAAAGATCTACTGCATACATAAGATATATTTAATTTCAATTTGGGTCCTTTTCAGTTTGTCTCTTTGTTGGCATCTGAGTCGGAACACCGGATCCGTTATCCGAATTATCGACCGTGGAACTGAAAGTCTTCGAATTGTCACCCAGCACCTAATCTTCACTGTAATTCCAACCATTGTAGATGTCCTAATCGCTGTTAACTTCTTCATGGTTGCCTTTTCTATTGAATTCGGTTGCATCATTCTCACAGTGCTATTGATTTACATATGTAAGTAAATGAAAATACTGTAATTGTAATATAATATAATAACAACTGTCTGCTATATATAATAAGATCTAATAAGATCTGTCTGCTTGTGGTAGCTGCCAAAATATACAATAAAATGATTCTATATAGGATTAGGCCTCACATAGAGAAACTACTGCGTAAGAGCCAAAACGGATTTCGACCAAGTAGATCAACAATAGCTCAGATACTTGCACTACGGAGACTGATTGAAGGAATTAAGTCAAAGAATCTTCCCGCAGTCATGACTTTTGTGGACTTCAAGAAGGCATTCGACTCCATCCATAGAGGTAAAATGCTTGAAATCCTAAGAGCTTATGGAATACCAGAAGTAATTGTTGCTGGCATTGGATTGTTATATTGTGACACAGAAGTGCAGGTACTCTCACCAGATGGTGAAACTGAGTTTTTCTCAATCCTGGCTGGCGTACTGCAAGGTGACACATTAGCACCATTACTATTTGTAATTGTGCTGGATTACGCAATGAGGACGGCCACAAAGGGTGAAGATCTGGGATTCACATTTCAAGAACGCAGAAGTAGTAGATATCCGGCAACTACAGTCACAGACACCGACTTTGCGGATGACATCGCCCTGCTCTCTAATACGCTAGCTGATGCACCGCTTCTACTAAATAAAGTGGAGAGGGCTGCTAAGGAGGTTGGATTGCATATAAATGCTACCAAGACCGAATTCATGACCTTTAATGTTGATGGAAACTTGACAACCATTGATAATAATCAACTTAGGAAGGTAGATGACTTCCAGTACCTTGGATCGTGGATAGAGAGTAGCAAAAAGGACATAGAAGTTAGGAAAGCAAAGGCTTGGGTAGCTCTATCAAAAATGGATACCATCTGGAAATCAGATCTCTCCAGGCACCTGAAGACCAAGTTCTTTCAAGCCACAGTGGAAAGTGTATTTTTATACGGGGGTGAGACCTGGACACTGACTAAATCACTTGAACAACGAATTGATGGTTGCTACACAAGACTACTAAGGGCAGCCCTAAACATCAGCTGGAGACAACACATGACAAACGCCGAGCTTTATGGTACAATACCACCTGTATCAACCACCCTCCGTGAACGCAGATTAAGATTCAGTGGGCACTGCTGGCGAAGTAAAGACGAGGTCATACCAGATCTACTTTTCTGGCAACCAACTCATGGAAAGCGTAGTCGTGGACGACCTGCCATAAAATATATAGATCAACTTGAAAGGGATACTGAACCTAGGAGAAACGAAATTGCGACAACTATGGAGAATCGGGAAGCCTGGAAGGATCTCATTTCCACTGTCCGAGTTCGCTCGACCTAGTAGTAGTAGTATAATAACATAATAAACAAGTGTACAAAAATGTATAGAAGTGCACATAGAAAACTGGAGGCCTACTTAATTAAACTTAAATAAACGGTCTAGAGATTACACGAATCATTCGTGTACTCTACTACTACTGCTAGGGTCAGCATGCTGCATTGCAGCTGCATTTTTAAGAATGCTGTGCCGGCTTATCGACAAAATTGCACCGCCACAACTCCCTATCACCCATGACATTTGCTAGATCATCCGCATCTTCAAGGCCAGTGTCCTTTAAGATGCGTCTCAAGAAAGTCATGGGCTGTCCACCATGCTTATTCACTCCATGAGGCTGCCAAAGTACAAGATTATGCACTGGTTGGTCCTCGCGGCGAAAGCAATGTCCTGCAAAGTGGAGGCGATTTTGTTCTAGTGTCAAGCTTGGGGTAACCAATGAGACACCTCCAATGTTATATAGTGTCTGGTTGGAGATGTGTGCATTGTACTTGACACAATGAACCCGGCGTAGCATTCTTGTGAATGTGCCATCAAGAGATTTGGTGTCCTCAGCAGTTAGAGCCCAGTATGGACTCCCATAGAGGAGTAATCCCATAGAGGAGGAATAATCGGACCTTTAGTTTCCGATTAATTCTCGGTGACTTCCAAATCCTGGAAAGCCTATTCAAGGCTGCCCATGCCTTTCCCTTATGTATTCGAAGGTCCTCACCTGACTTCCGGATCCATGATCCCAGGTAACAGAAGTCTTCCACATGCTCAAGCATACCAACCGTTGAGCTTATGCTCATCCAATCAGAGACTTGCTGTGAACTTTCAAAGTTAACTGTCAAAATTTTGGTTTTTCTGGAGTTAATAAAAAGACCAACACGAGAAGCAGCATGTTCTAATGAGCTGAGGAGCCGTTGGGCTCCCTCTAGTGATTCTGAGAGTACTCCTAAGTCATCAGCAAAGTCTAGATCAGTTAGGTACTTGGCAGGATTTCCTCGACTTCTGGAGCCAGTAGGTGGAGTTATCATCACCCAATCATCATTATGATAATCTAAGGTCATGCGTAGAACATAGTCAACCACAATTATGAACAAGAATGGTGCAAGTGTGTCTCCCTGGAGGACGCCCCATAACACTTCAAATGGTTCTGTGTCACCGTCAACAGTAGACACAAATGTTGTCGAACCATCGTATACTGATCTGATTGCTGCAATAATATCATCAGGAATCCCATATTATGAAAGTATGCTGAACATTCGTGAGCGGGAGACTGAATCAAAGGCCTTGAAGAAGTCAACAAAGATTACAGCCAGATGCCTGTCTTTCTTTTTTTATAACTCTTCAATTATCCTTCTAAGTGCCAAAATGGGCTCCATGGTCCCACGACCTTTACAGAACCCATTCTGATTTCCACGGAGCAGTCTCTCAATGGGATCCCTGATGCGATTTAATAGAATTCTATTGTATAGCTTTGCAGCAATCAAGATCAATGAGATTACCCGAAAAGAACCATAGAGTGTTAGGTTGCCCTTCTTTGGAACTGGCACCAACTTATTTGTTTTCATTTCTTGTAGGACTCTTGTTGTTCGGTACATGTCTACTATGATGGGATAGATGAGCTTTAAACACTCAGGTATTTTAAAGACCTCAGGGGGAACACCATATACTCCACTGGCACGATTGGTCTTAATGCTCTTTGCAGCAGCCTCCATCAGAGCTGCTTGTAGATTGAAGTAGAAATTATCCATCTCCTCTACAGGGGCAACACTAGTTGGAGAGTAGCACACAATCAGAACCACCTTAGGAAACTTCTTAGCCAGACTTCCAGAACATGAGAAGTGGCAACGGATGATGCGGTTAGAGATTTGGTCAATTTTGTCCAATGCTGCATGTGCAGTTGGATTCATCAATAGAACAATTCCACCATTGCCACTATGGGCGAGTCGCCAACCACCCCCCATGTCCTTAATGAGAACCTCATCAGTCTGTCCAGTCTGCCTTTGGTGCTCTTGATTACCCACTGCGCTAAGAGAAAGCGTATCTGCCAAGGCAGTCAGCTTACCTTGTCGCATTGGGGACCCGAGTGTCATGGTATTAACTGCGGCTAGTCTAGTGACTTGCCTCAGATTCACCAATGGCTTGGTTGGTCGAGGTGGAACATGAGAGTAGCCTCCAACTCCAGAATCCCTCTCCCCTTCACAATCTGGCCTCCCTGTGACCCAAGGTTTGGGCCAGAAAGGTCATCAGGAAATGGACTCACAGAATTGTTGGCCACTCTCTCTCCAATAGGGGGTGAGACAGTCAGCTGGTCAGGAGATAACTGATGCCTATGATGCCAATTGTGTCCGGTAAATCCACTGGCCTCTAGTGGCCGGACCTCTGCATTACTAATGTAATCCATAGTGGGGGTGCTTTTTTGCTGAGTCAGCTCTCAGGGCAAATACCACACCCAGGTTTGCCATTCCACAGTGTGGGTGTCGCAGTGGAGTAAGACATTAGGCCCATCACCCATACCTACTCTGATGCACATGACCAACCATTGGCTGTGCAGCTCATCTGCTGTACCCCTGCATCTCCCAGTTCTCATTGGGATGACCTCATCCTTCGCCAAGATGGTTATTACTGCCATCACACTGGGCTTTGCCTTTAGCTCCAGTCTATCAGTTACCCAGTTCTCCATTAACGTGAATGCTGCTCCACTGTAAATCAACATTAGGATGGTTATAGCGAGCCTGTTCTCCCCGAACATCCTTACCGGTACTACTCTGAGTAGTACAGTTCCTCTCCTCTTAAAATCTATCATCATGGTTGCCATCGTCTGGCCTCCATCTTCATTGGGCCTCGCGTACTTTGGGGCTTGTTCTCAGCATCTATCTATCTTTACTTATCTATTTATTTATCTGTTCTAGTTGCAACTTTGTTCATGACGTCATTGAGAACTCCAATTAGAAGGAAAATGAATGAAGCTGATAACAAAGCTAAAGCTACTGCAGTTGATTCATTACTCAATTACGAGACAGTAAAGTACTACAGTGCAGAGGAGTTTGAAGTTAAGAACTTTAGAGTTGATATATTGAACAATCAGGTAAGTTCTAGCATTAGTGCATCCAAAAACCCAGGTAATACTTTATTTTGACTCCCTATGTTAGCCTCAAAAAAGAAAATTTGATGCATCTAGACGCAATGTTTCTTCTCCAGAACTTGTGGTGATTCACCAGCTCCCAATAAAATCTACAATTTAACAGCATGTGTGTGGTGTATATCTTTGTAGGTTTGCCGAAATGTGTCTGGATGGTGGTTGATTGGTCTATCTATTAATGACGAGTCTGTTAGTATGTTTAGGGCCCACCTATATACATGCACTATATACATTTGTGAAAGCATTAGCTACCCTTGTTATGCCTGTTCTGTCTCCCCAAACACCAACCTCCATCATCCAGGAACAGGATTCCACTGCAGAGCCAGCCCACAACCATATGCCAAAACCTGCAAAAAATGCGAACCAAAATAATTTCATATTACCCGAAACATCCCTCAATCAAACCCACTTTCCAGACCCATCTCCTGACCAAGTTTCCAATCAAGCATCAACAGTCAGACCCATCCAATATCATCATACGCAATACAAATCCACATCCCTACCAGTGCAGTGCAGATCAACCACCACCCCCCACTCAAGACTCAATCACCAGTTCTTCCGGAGAGCCTAGTTCAAATCATCGTATTGTGTGCTCTTATATGATTAACTGCAGTGGTCATCTCCATAAATATTAAACTTCCTCAGGCATTACCTGTCCTGCTTCCGGCTCTATTATGCCTACCGACTCCAACCTCTGTGTCTAAGTGTGAGATCATCCCATTGCCTCTGATCGTATTATATTCTGATTCATCACAACCCTCAATACCACCACCATCACTAACCCCTATGGAATCTGCACTGTCACTTCTCACACTAGTATAATCAGCAAGGGTCAGTCTGATTAGGTTTATCCCAAGAGGATCAAGGGTTCAGGTATGTAGAACTCTTAAATCGTACATCCAGGGATTATTATTTATTAATGACCACAAGGCATGGATGGACTAAACTTTTCCTCTTCCTGTACATTTGTCTCAAAAGTACAGAATCAACAAACTGGGTGGCCGATAACATCATTTTATATGCAGAGGGCTTCCATCTAGTTGATCCCTTGGCTGTCTTAGGTTTGTGTGAAGACCTCCATCAAAAGCTTGTCATCTTCCAGATAGAGTTGATGAGTTGGTGGGTTATGTAGATGATGTAAAGTGTGAGCTGTGTATTCACCAGTCAGATGGCCATCTCCAAATCGTTGATGCCTTCAAATCAGCCTGCCCCAGTATTAGAGAAATTATTGTGGATGACTTATGTCTTCTTGGGCCATTATGAAGTAATACCTTGAGTTCTACTGCACTCACGGAGAAGGTCGAAATGCTCCACCTCTTTCACTCCCACCTAAAAAAAAACTGGGACATCACGACGCTTAAACTCATATATACTGCGTTGTTCACCCACCTTCCATCGCCCTGACCTCCTAGATCAGCATGACTCTGAACTTAAAGATACACTGGAGGAAATCACCAAAATGTCTACAGACTCTTGGGATCAGGTAACCCACCCATGCTGGTTAGGAGGGTAAGGAGTGCCACTTGTATCCCACACAGCACCAGCCGCATTCCTTGCATCACTAAACACGGATAGGGACCTGAATGCGAAAATTATTTAGCCAGTCTCCACATTGCCATTCTATGCAGAGGCCATATTTTCTTGGAAAAGCCTTCTACCTGTTCACTCACTTCCTGAAGAACCATCCAATAAGCAGAATAGGATGGAGCCCATCCTTCAACATCGAGTTGAAACTCTCTTCCAACAATCTGACCTTACCTCTCTTTCTCACCTTAAAGTTTGCAAGGCGCCAGAATCTGGTGATTGTCTAAATGCTTTGCCATCTGCTTCACTTGGCATAAAGCTAGCAAATGACGATTTTGGTGTGGTTGTGTTTCTTCATCGTAGCCCACCAGTTTGTTCATCACACTCCTATGTATCTGGTGCATAGATGAACCATCAGCTTCCATGCAGTAACATGCAAACATACAAAAACCCATCATGCCCGCCACTGACTGGGTAACAATGCCATTCACCGTACTCTTGGGTCAGCTAAAGTACCATCCTCCCTTGAACATAATAGATTGTGCCGAAATGGTGGTAAACGGCCGGATGGTGCTACCATTCTCCCATGGTCTAGGGGACTCCCTAGTCTGGGGTAGAACTAGTCTGGGATTTCACTGGTAGTGTCCGACTCACCCCATCTTACCACACCATAGCTATCACCCTATCATCTATCGCCAACTTAGCAGGGACCAAAAGATAGGGAAATACTGCGATCTGTCTCTGAACAATATAGTACAGCCTATTGCGGTCGAGACCTTGGGCCTTTGGGCCATGTTGGTACTATATATATATATATTGATCTTGTATTAAATTAAAAACACATAAGATGCGGGCAAATGGAGGCACAAAGTTAAAAACAAATAGCATTTATACTTATTAGCATAACAGTAAAATTGGCTTATTTATAACTGTTCAATTCGGGCTCAACTTAAAAATAAATGAAGTTATATATTAAATTTAAAAAGTGTCTAACAAATTTAGACCTTGGCAAGCACGCCCAATAGCTCCCGGTTCCGTACGTAGCAAAGAGTTTCTAGGTCGCATTGATCAAAAACCTCAATTAGCTTTGTGGAGCTTCTTTCCGGACAACCGAATAGGAAGTGATGGCCAGTTTCTATTGCTCCACATATGCAGAGGTTTGAGTCTAGGTCGCAGTAGAGATGCCTTATGTACGCGGTATTGGCCTGCCCGAGGATTAAGCCCAATACAAACGATTCCTGAAATCTACAACATCTCAGATTCATTGATTCAAGAGGTGGAGATCCGATATTTTCGTGATTAACGGATTTAGCCACTAACATGTTTCTCCAAAGTTTGCATAAATACTTATCAGTATCGTGTTTCTTGTATACAAAGAGACTTGAATTTAAATTGCATATTGAAGGTAGTGAGATGGACGATCGCAACCCGAGATACCATGCTAAGTAAGCTCGTACATATGATGAGTGTAGCGCATAGATATGATTATGATTTACCCGACAGTAGACTGATAGCCAGTAAATACATGTATAGGGATCGCTTCTCGACAGTAACTTGAGTAGGTATTTTGTGGCTACATGCCTGCACCATAGTACAAGCGACGGTAGACCACATACTAATTCCATTTTCGATCGATCCGGATTGAATGGTGTCCCAGTAACACGCTTCAACATTATTCCCCACATCTCGTGGAGAGAAGTCATTGTGGAGGTGTTTACCCATATTTGTGATGCATACATAATACGCGGAAGAAGTACTGCATGTATGATCTTAATTGCTGTTGGGAGACAGATACCATAACTGGGACTGATAAATTTGGATATTGGATGCCAACAACCCCAGAACTTCTTCCAAACAGCCTTCATATGATCTTTAAAGGTTAGGTTCCGGTCCAATGCAATTCCTAATATTTTTGTTCTGGCAACGAATTTGCACTTGAAGTTTCGCAGCTCGAGTGGGGTTAGGTTATCTGGGTCAACTTCTGGGGCTCCAAATATGATCACCTCGGTCTTGTCCCCATTTGCCTTTACTCTCCATTTGTTACACCAGCTTGATATAATATCACAGTCTATCTGTAGCAGCGATAGGCCTGCTTTCACCGAGTCGTTTTTACATGGTAAAATGGGACATGTGTGATAGTTTGTAATGTCGTCAGCGTATTTGAAGTGAGCGAGGAGCTCAGCTATAAAAAAAGTAAATAGCCTCATTGATAGCACCCGACCCTGTGGAAGGCTGATCTTACTTTCAAACGAGAATGAGCCGTTTGTATAATTATTAATAACAATTTTGACATCTCTCTCTTTTAAGACGGATGCAATGATCTTGAGTATTGGCCCTCTCACGTTTGCACAGTAGAGTTTATATAACAAACCGTCTATCCATATGCTGTCATAGGCTTTTTCTAAATCTATTGTCATTGCGACTCCGCAGCGATTTTCTGTAATGTCAGTTTGAATTCTGCCAACTAAGTGATACAAATAATCAGCTGTACTGGAGCCTGTTCCGCAGTATTGGAATTTATCAACATGATCCGAAAGTAGGATGCTTAAGCGTGCATCAACCAGCCATTCAAACAACTTGCTGAAATATGACGTAATGCTGATTGGTCTGTAGGAACCTGGAAGCTGGTATGAAGTTTTATCCATTTTCCGTAAGAATATCACCTCACTAAGCTTCCAAGGCCATATGTTTCGTTGGAATATTAGGTTAAAGAGGCGGAGGACAAATGATTTTGCCCAGAATCCAAGGTGTTTGATGTGCAACGGGTGGTGACCGTCTGTATCAGATGACTTTCCCGAATGTTTGACCTTTTTAATAGCTGCTTCTAGTTCTTCCATTGTAAACGGTTTGTTTGCAAAATGTGAGTATGCCTCATCTGGATTAAGGACCGCACCTGATGGGGGACCATAAAACTCCTCTTTGTGATTATTTATAAATTCTGATACATAGTCCTTAAATTCTTCATTGAAAGATTCATGCTTTAAGTGTTCTCCCATGAAAAATGTATTATACATTACATCAGCCTTTTCTTTATCGTCATGGATCAATTTGTTGTTGTGTATGAGTGACTCTACCCTTTGGTCGACCATATGTGTAAAATTCTTCTTATAAGCTTTCCAAAATGCATTCGCTGTCGCTTTATCCAAATCTTCAGATTGTTTATTGAGCCAAGATTGCCTTGCCTCATTTATAGCCTTTGAGAATTCCTCCTTTTTGCATACACATGACTCTCGATTTGTTGGGTCGCCGCGCAGTTTATAGCTTTTACGCAAAGCACGAAGTTCTTTCGATAGTCTAGACAATGTGGCATCCCAAAATGGCTTTGAGTGCTCCGAGATGGTTTTCTTTGGGATAGACTTTTCATTGCACTCATTTATCAAATCATAAAAGAAATCCCATAATTTTATGGGACAGTTTATTGTCGACCACACCATAGCTGTGTCTTTCAAAAAACATTCTAGGTTGTGAGACCACAAGTGCCAGTTGGCATTTTTTAAATCAAAAACTTTTATTGTTTTTGAATTGCCTGGAGACGGGGTTAGACCCCGGAATTTAGTTATTACTGGAAAGTGACCACGGCCTGGCGCTCCGCTAAATAACTCAGAGAATTCATCTGTGTTCACCTCCAACAAGTTGTTCTGTATATTTCTGCTATAATACTATAAAGTATATATAAAGTATACTATAAAGTCAATTAAGCTGCCCCCCGTATCACATGAGAACGTTTTGCTTGTTGGGTTTATTATTGCGAGGTTGTACAAGCAACATGGACTTCCTCCGTGAACCTGGCCGAAAGAGAAAATCAGCAGGAATAAGAGGACCATTGAACACCTTCATCAATGCATTGGGGTAGACAATGCAGGCAGGTAATGATGTCTGTATTTGGCTCAGGCATAATGTAGGTGAGACTTACAGAGAGTTATATGGGCCCTAGATTCGAATCCGTGCATCACGTTTCCCAACATAAACTAATTATTATTGGAGTTTTAGTAAAATTAATTTCTGGCACATTTAAAGGCCTTTTTGTATGATTTATATAATTTAATTATAACTGCTGGTAATTTTTTACAATTATTATTATATAAAGTTTTATTAATTGGAAATTCTTATATAAATTGTCTTTTTATTGTTAATAAATATATTTTGGTTAGTTCTTTTTACAGAACACAAGGGAAAACAGAAGAACGCAGTAGAACACACTAGAATACACCCAAAACATAGGCGAACACAGCAAATAATTAAAATCAGCAAAAAAAAATAGCACACTGGGAAAAGGAAAAGCTGAATTCATAAAACTGTAAGAAGAACCCTCAGAAGTGCCCACTGAATCTTAATCTGCGTTCTCGGAGGGTGGTTGATACAGGTGGTATTGTACCTTAAAGCTCGGGGTTTGTCATGTGTTCTCCAGCTGATGATTAGGGCTGCCCTTAGTAGTCTTGTGTAGCAACCATCAATTCGTTGTTCAAGTGATTTAGTCAGTGTCCAGGTCTCACCCCCGTAAAAAATACACTTTGCACTGTGGCTCGATATAACTTAGTCTTCAGGTGCCTGGAGAGACAAGTCACAAGACTAGCCTCAGTAAACACCCTAACACTCGGGTCCCCAATGCGACAAGGTGAGCTGACTGCATTGGCAGATAAGCTTTCTCTTAGCGCAGTGGGTGTTCAAGAGCACCGAATGCAGACTGGACAGACTGATGAGGTTCTGATTAAGGACATGGGGGGCGGTTGGCGACTCGCCCTCGCATCAGAAGATGATAGTGGCAATGGTGGAATTGGTCTATTGATGAATCCAACTGCACATGCAGCATTGGACAAAATAGACCAAATCTCTAACCGCATCATCTGTTGCCACTTCTCATGTTCTGGAAGACTGGCTAAGAAGTTTCCTAAGGTGGTTCTGATTGTGTGCTACTCTCCAACTAGTGTTGCCCCTGTAGAGGAGGTGGAAAATTTCTACCACAATCTACAAGCAGCTACTGATGGAGTGGATCAGCATGCATTCTTAACATTCCTGGGAGACTTTAATGCAAGTCTGCATCAATCACCTACATCGCCCTGGGTCTATAGCAATAGTGTTAACCGAAATTCTGTCCATCTTCAGGATTTTATCTCTGGAAATGGATTGTTTTCGGCTGGAACCCAGTTCAAGAAGCGAACTGGAAAGCTATGGACTCATAGTGGACCCAGTGGTCACAAGTCCCAGATAGACCATATTCTGTTTCGTAGGAAATACAGGAGCTCTATACAAGACTGTAATGCATTTACACTTCGACCCTTCTCCAGTGATCACCGCCTTATTGTGGCCAAGGTAAGACTTAGTCTGCGTGCTAGCAGAACAACGAAATCTGCCTTGCCGCGGCATGACTGGTCCTCTCTGTTGCAACAGCCAAGTGTGAGATCCAGCTTCACACTACAGCTGAGCAACAGGTATGAGGCTCTTGCCTCTAAGGGCGGCAGATCACTGTGAGGGCTATACTGCCTTTACAGAAGCAGTTAAGTTAGCAGCTGCAGAAACAGTTCCTGTATACCCTCGAAACAGGAAAAGGGCCCCCTGGACTGACAACAAAATTCAGAAGTGCCGAAATGACCTTCATAAGGCGCAGAAAGAGTCCCGACTCAAACAGACTACAGCGGCCAAGAATGCAGTTAAGACTGCATCTAGGTCCCTGAACAGGCAGTACTCTGCTAATCTACAGGAGCTAATAAACCAACAGGTTGATGCCATCAATGATGCTGAGGACAGCAGGCAATCATCCCAGGCATGGAAATCGATCAATCTGCTTACTGGGCGGAAAAGCCAACCAACCACCAAGGTTAAGGCTGAATCACCAGCCGATCGCCTCAATGGTTGGAAAGCCCACTTTGAAAAGCTCCTCAATAATGACAGGGTATTGCCTGATAACTTTATAGAAGTAAAAGTGTCTGAGTCTGTACTCCCAGATATTCCCATTGGCGATATCTCATTTGCAGAAGTGAAGGCTGCTGCAAAGAGCATTAAGACCAATCGTGCCAGTGGAGTAGATGGTGTTCCCCCTGAGGTCTTTAAAATGCCTGAGTGTTTAAAGCTCATCTATCCCATCATAGTAGACATGTACCGAACAACAAGAGTCCCACAAGAAATGAAAACAAATAAGTTGGTGCCAGTTCCCAAGAAGGGCAACCTAACACTCTATGGTTCTTTTCGGGGAATCTCATTGATCTCGATTGCTGCAAAGCTATACAATAGGATTCTATTAAATCGCATCAGGGATCCCATTGAGAGACTGCTCCGTGGAAATCAGAATGGGTTCCGTAAAGGTCGTGGGACCATGGAGCCCATTTTGGCACTTAGAAGGATAATTGAAGAGATATCAAAAAAGAAAGACAGGCATCTGGCTGTTATCTTTGTTGACTTCTTCAAGGCCTTTGATTCAGTCTCTCGCTCACGTATGTTCAGCATACTTTCATTATATGGGATTCCTGATGAAATTATTGCAGCAATCAGATCAGTATACGATGGTTCGACAACATTTGTGTCTACTGTTGACGGTGACACAGAACCATTTGAAGTGTTATGGGGCGTCCTCCAAGGAGACACACTTGCACCATTCTTGTTCATTATTGCGGTTGACTATGTTCTACGCATGTCCTTAGATCATTATAATGATGATGGGGTGATGATAACTCCACCTACTGGCTCCAGAAGTCGAGGAAATCCTGCCAAGTACCTAACTGATCTAGACTTTGCTGATGACTTAGGAGTACTCTCAGAATCATTAGAGGGAGCCCAACGGCTCCTCAGCTCATTAGAACATGCTGCTTCTAGTGTTGGTCTTTTTATTAACTCCAGAAAGACCAAAATTCTGACAGTTAACTTTGAAAGTCCTCAGCAAGTCTCTGATCGGATGAGCATAAGCTCAAAGGATGGTATGGTTGAGCATGTGGACGACTTCTGTTACCTGGGATCATGGATCCGGAAGTCAGGTGAGGACCTTCGAATACGTAAGGGAAAGGCATGGGCAGCCTTGAATAGGCTTTCCAGGATTTGGAAGTCACCGAGAATTAATCGGAAACTTAAGGTCCGATTATTTGGAGCAGCAGTAGTTCCAGTACTCCTCTACGGGAGTCCATGCTGGGCTCTAACAGCTGAGGACACCAAATCTCTGGATGGCACATTCACAAGAATTTTACGCCGGGTTCATTGTGTCAAGTACAATGCACACATCTCCAACCAGACACTATATAACATTGGAGGTGTCTCATTGGTTCCCCCAAGCTTGACACTAGAACAAAATCGCCTCCGCTTTGCAGGACATTGCTTTCGCCGTGAGGACCAGCCAGTGCATAATCTTATACTTTGGCAGCCTCATGGGGTGAATAAGCATGGTGGACAGCCCATGACTTTCTTGAGACGCATCTTAAAGGACACTGGCCTTAAAGATGCGGATGATCTAGCAAATGTCATGGGTGATAGGGAGTTGTGGCGGTGCAATTTTGTTGACAAGCCGGCACAGCATTCTTAAAAATGCAGCTGCAATACAGCATGCCGATCCTAGTAGTAGTAGTAGTAGCCTGGAGAGATCTGATTTCCAAGATGGTATCCATTTTTGATACAGCTACCCAAGCCTTTGCTTTCCTGAATTGAATTAAATTGAATAAATTTCCTAACTTCTATGTCCTTTTTGCTACTCTCTATCCATGACCCAAGGGTACTGGAAGTCGTTGACCTTCCTTAGTTTATTATTATCAAGGGTTGTTAAGATTCCATCAACATTAAAAGTCATGAATTCTAAATTATAAATATATATATAGCAGCGTTTTACCTTATGGTTGACGACAGTCAGCTAATTGGTAATTTCGTCCCTCACAGGCGGCTTATCGGAATGTGACAATATGGTGAATTCCCCACTTAACGAAATTTAGACAGTCAGAGTTGAGTTGAGTTGAAGAGTAGAGATAAAATGACGAGAATCCATGGAAGGGCTGTATTTAATGCTCATAGTAGAGACGATCAGGCCCACATGCTTTTTTGTTAGAACTATCTCCAATAGCCAACTCAACTTCCTCCGATGTGAAGGGATCATTGAACCACTTTTTATGAGAACGTTGTAAGTATCAGTGAAAGTATTTATAAGTACCAGATACGAATAATATGTATTACAGGCATGGCAGAGAAAAGCTAGGATGACACAACTGCTGCTAAATTTAATCCAAAACGTTTTAATTAGCACCGGAACGCTGGTTGGTTGTTTACTTTGTGCTCATTACGTTGTCAACCAAGAACTCACCGTTGGTGATTATGTTCTATTCACAACATATCTCCTACAACTCTACGGGCCGCTAAATCAATTTGGAAATACGTATATAATTTTACAGGTAATCAAACTGAACCATTGTATTTGGTAACGAGAGTCGCTGGATGGGTGAGCATAAAACAAACACCCAAGACCCAAGACTTGTCTGCCCTTTCTGTACAAAACAAAGAGGTAAAGTCGCATTAGGTCCCAAATAACGTTAAATCCAAAGAGCATTAGGTCTCATTGTCATTTAATGGGACAGGGACGTTACAGAACCAAAATAATAAACGAAAGTTAATACATGTTACTAGATTATGCAGGTCATTATAATTGGGTCTTTGGTGTTTATTTTGTACTCAATCATAGCTGGATATAGAATATGATACAAATAACCATTTACAAATGTGAATGCCTTCCTTAGCTGTAATTGATGTCAATTCTTACAAAAGAGCCAAAGTGTCAAAACTGCAGTGGCATAATCAGTATATACTCTGGTGTAGCGGTTTTGTTAGACTTGGTAAACTAATTAATTAGTCCCCTTACTTTTCTTGCAGACCGCTTTTATAGATATGGAGAACATGTTCGATTTGCTCGCTGTAGAAGAAGAGGTGCAAGATGATAAAGAAAGAAAATAATTGAATGTAGTGCGCGGAGAGGTTAAATTCAAGAACGTTTGTTTCAGCTACATTACTGGGTAATCTGTTCTTCTTTAAAAAAATATTATATTTATACACAAATCTTATTCGAACTATCGTGTAAACAAACCTTAAAAACAGTCTACTTAAACAAAAAGTTTCCTTATTAATTGGACTCTAATACCTAAGGCTTCCATGTCCATGTCAGGCTAACAGCCCATGACTTTCTTGGGACGCCTCTTAATTAAAAGACACTGGCCTTGGCTTGAAGATGCGGGAATGAATCTTGTGAATGTCATGGGGATAGGGAGATGTGGTGGCGCAATTTTGTCGACAAGCCGTCATAGCTTCTCAATATGCAGCTGCAATGCAGTAGGCCGATTATAAATAGATAGATCTACATAAAATACCCCTTTATATTTGTATTCATCAGGAAAGAGATTTTGAAGAACATCACCTTTACTATACCTTCCGGCCATACTGTGGCCATTGTTGGACCTTCTGGTTCCGGAAAATCAACGATTATTCGACTTCTTTTCCGATTCTATGACGTCACATCCGGATCAATACAGATCGATGGTCAGGACATTAGTAAAGTCACCCAACTGTCATTGAGACATTCTATAGGAGTCGTCCCCCAAGATACGGTTCTGTTTCATAAGGATATTCGGTAGGTTAAGAAGTTTAGGGACAACTGTCAAAACCGATTTTGTCCAACTCGGCCTTTTGAGAGCGATTTAATCTGAAATGCCTCATGTAAACATGATCCTTGGGTTCAATTGGCCTATTCAACATTTACTATAGGTTTTAATCATTCACACGTTAAAGTGTTTTTACATTCCATTAACATCTAAAAAGCATTTTTTGTGTTGGTAATATTTAAGAGCAGTAATTCTTTTTATATATTAATAATACTAATGTGCTTGTCCATGACAGGTTACAGTAGTATATACAGTAGGTTCATAAATTCACAGTATGTCTACTGACACTGTTTGGGGCTGAGTGTGCTTTGCTTTCAATTACCCCCCTTTTCCAGACCCATAAAATTTAACAGAAACCCAATTTCTATTTGCGAAAATTTAGTGAAAATTATGAAATTTCCTTTCAGTGAAATTGTATTGTTTTTTGCCATTGTTACTTTATATCGGGCACTTTTGATATAAATTTAAAATGTAATGCGTCTTTTACGGCGATAGCAATTAATGTGTAACACGTAGTGTAAATTTTATTTATTCCCCACCCCATTGAAACGCTTTATATTGCGTAATAGAAAAAATTATTCTGGAACATCAATAATTATTACTAACTTGATAATTACTATTCCTTTTGATTGGCTTGTTTTATGAAAATTTAGGTAGAATATCTATGAATTAATATAAGATCCGTATAAATATTTTCATATATACTGTATTTTTGGGAATAAACAAGGTAATATAAATTTAAAAATGTGGTTTTGGTTGATTGCTAATTACTTTTCTATTTTATGCTTCATTGATTCAACTATTAAATGTCTGCATTAATAATATACAATTCATCCTTCCAGATACAACATACTTTATGGCAACATTTCTTCATGTGATGATGACATTGAGAGTGTTGCTAAGGCAGCAGATATACATTCTAGAATCGAAACATTTCCACAAGGTTATGAAACGATTGTTGGAGAGCGAGGACTCAAATTATCTGGGGGTGAGAAGCAACGCGTAGCTATAGCGAGAACTTTACTCAAATCCCCACAGATTATCCTTCTTGACGAGGTGAGATAACTAACACCGTTTCAAAAATAATTAAACTACCAGCAAGGTAAATTACTGTAAATGAAATAGAACATGATTACGGAACAAGTGAATCGAACTAATGGTGTTACTATACCGAGTCGTGTGGTTGCACGCCGTATCATAAACGTGAGGTTGTGCGACTATGCGGCCAGCCAGATGTGGATGGTTCATACAGTTAATAAGGGGTTTGATGTTTCGGTAGACTATGATATGTATATTGTTCGTTGGTTATAACAGACTGTCAAACGTAATGTAATATAATACTGTTGTTGGATAATAACTGTACTAATTTTTTTTATTTTATAGATATACCCCCACTCGGGATAATTAATGAAATCTGAGTTAAAAAATTTACATTTACATTTTTTAATTATTGATAAATTATTATAAATTTGACTGATGCTAAAAACACGTTAGAAAGTTAACATTAAAAAGTAACGGAGTTGCCGTTGAGAGAAGGGTGAGCGATGGGGATGCAGAGCAGGTGAGGACATGGTAGCGGAATTGACAACTCTCTTTACGGAATCTGCAGACGCAGACTGGAGATAGCAGGTGGAACAGCGCACGGTTGGTGCACATTTTGAGATGGAAACCAT
The DNA here is from genome assembly GCA_032718475.1 of Nemertoderma westbladi. Lineage (NCBI taxonomy): Eukaryota > Metazoa > Xenacoelomorpha > Nemertodermatida > Nemertodermatidae > Nemertoderma > Nemertoderma westbladi. Next base: position 37,632 of record JAUCBJ010002377.1, read on the forward strand.
GCGACATTATGATGTGTCTGTTCTTTTGGCCGGGATGCTTCCACATCGAGGAGCTGAAGGCAGGTCCCGAGGTGAAGTGCTCCTCGATAAAGTTCGATTTGTGCTCGGCTCGGAAGGCTCGGTAGCTCAACAAGGTTCTCCACAAAGGATTTTTCATCTATGAGGTGGAGGGCTAATGTAGAGGACACTGAGGTATGAAGTACCAGTAACCATTTGATATGGGCTGTCTTTACTTTGTCAATGTCCTTTAGATTTTGTAGCAAGAGGAAGCGCCCCATTTCTTGAATTGCATAGGAGACAATGGGTGCTATATGAAATATTTGTAATCCTGTTTCCACAGATAAAAATAGGAGGTGATTGAGAGTTCCAATGATACTGTAAGCCGTTTTATTTTTTCGATTTAATATGCTGCGAGAAGCTCAGTGAGGATTGTAGAAATACTCCCAAATATTTGTAATTATTAGATATTATAATTTGTTTACCATCATATATAAACTTTTCGCTTTGGGCTAGTCTCCCTCCTTTCCTGAACTTTACGACTTTCGTTTTTATAAGATTAACCTCCATTCCGTTCTACTTCCTCTTCCGTTATTTCATCGTTATACCATGTGGATTCCATTTTTCTCATGTGTGGTTGTCATCAGGTAGGCAGGGCAGTCCAGCAGAATATTATTTTCTCCTAGTAGGGCTTGGAAGTGGGTTTCGAGTACAGAATAGTGAATGGGGGCAACTGATGGTTTGCGGTCTTTAAAAAGATCCTGAGGGTTTCATTTCCACGCGGTTTACTTTCTCTATGAGTAGATCATCCTCGTAGGAGCTTCTCATCTGTCCTATGATACGATTGTACAGTATACACTTCTTTGGTTCCAAAATTCCTGCTGTGCCGTATCTGAGATCTTCCGCTTGGCCATAGCAGTAAGTAGATTCCTTTTTAATTCTCTACATTGGTCATTAAACCAAGGTTTATCATGTCATCGATCGCTTCTTTTCGGATGTGTAGAGTTTGATTGCAGTTTGTTAACAGTTTTGTGGCTGTGTCAATATCATTGTCTTGTATAAGGGTATCAATTTGTATGGTGTAGGTAACTACTATGTAACAACTATGGAATAGTAACAACTATGGAGTAGCAACTATGGAATAGTTGATAGAGGAACAATATAAGTCAGTTGGGTGTAAAATTTTTAATATTTTCATGGACTACAGTACATGTGTACCAAGCTTGGTTCCAATTCATCAATGATCGGCCGACTTATTAGCCTTCAGACATTTCAATCGACGACGACAAACGGTCCCACTCATTTCCCCGCTATGTAGTGTAGAGGCTCATCTAGATTTCTTGGCTCGCCAGCGACACACATAATAAATGTATGAATGGCTCCCGCTGTTTATTAAAATTTTAAAACCGCCGAATAGGTACAAATTGTTATTATCCTCGCGAGTTACAGAACGTGTAGGGTTACACTAGTAGAGACACAAAGGCCAATTTATAATATCATGTAGCCCTAACCCTAAAGTTATGATGCTCTAATATAAGAAATTTTGTACAATTTCGGACTTTCTTACTATTAGGCCTTCTGGCCAATGGCAACCCATTGTCCTAAAATGGCTCTCCAATTATTGTAGAACACCAATAATAACAAGAAACACCGGTAGTCAATGTTATGAATAGTTGTAAAAATAACACATTTTATTATTCAATCACCTACAAACAAATGAAAGTTGCGATTTATCTTTTACCATTTCAGGCAACGTCTTCATTAGACACTAAAACAGAACAAAATATTCAGGATAGTCTCAAGAAGATTTGTACGAACCGAACCAGTCTAGTCGTAGCTCATAGACTCTCTACTATTGTTTCAGCCGACAACATATTAGTTTTACAAGATGGAGAGATTGTTGAACGTGGTTCGTATTTTCTTACGTGAAGATTTCTTTTGTATTAATCACGAAAATGGTAATTTTATGGGGAGAGTAAGGAGGGTTGAACCAAAACTTACAAACAATTTATTGATTCTGTTCCACATCGTAGCTTCAGGCTGAAATTGCACAAATACGGTACAAACATTAACAAAACATTACAAAATTAAGGTTCTAAAATCATGTATTATATGAGAAATAAGTGCTTTTCGGAGCCGAGGTTTCTGGTTCCCGCCTCCTACCCCATATAGGAGGCTTGAATCAAGGGGGTTAGAAGGGTTGAACCACCAATAAAAGTAATGGTATCAAATGAAAATATGTCATGAAAATCGTCTCTCTGTCTGTTTGATTGTGTTTTTCTGTGTTTGTCTGTCAGTGACATGTCACTTTTGTCAAAAACTGTAAACTTTCTACCTCCATTAAAGAACGGTCGTTTTTTAATTTTACAATAATACCAGTGAAATATATCATTGCACATTACATTAGAAGATGATTAATTAAGTACAGCCCTAGTTCACATTGAGTTAATTTATTGTTTACTTAGCTCAATTATAGGTAATCGGGTGCGTTTATTATTCTCCCCCCTCGAGTGACTATAGCCTGTGGCTCTGGTTCGGTCTCACTATGAATATTTTCCGCCACTGCCTCTACAGTTATCTACTACCTGTCACCACGGATTGACAAAAATATGTAACAATGAAACAAGCATAATTAATTAGTCCTACTAAATACCATATCCATACCTGTAGATAAATACGCAGAACAACCAATAGAAAAGTGGGTACAGCGACTACACGGGATCGAGAATTATTGTCCCAGAATTATTGTCAACGGTTGTCGTCGACCGGAACACCTCAGGACCTTCCGATACCGCGGTAGTTGATTTTACGGCAAACCAAGGCATCCATTCATCTGAACCACATGTGTTTAATCATATGGAGCTAACTATTACAGAAGAGTCTGACTCGGACACCAATAGCACCAATGCTACCCTTGAGAGAACAATGATACATAACCCTGATGTGATCACAACTAATCCAGAGCCTGGGAACAACCAACATCCTCCATCATCTATCCATACAAGTGTCAATGCCGATATGCTGGTGGGACAGCTTTTTGGTGATGTGCCTAACACCATCCCTAACAGAACCAGGGCCATCTTCCCACTTAGACGAATTACCAATATTTACCCCATGTGTTTCCTCTTTTAGTTGGAATGGAGTTCCAGGGGAAATTATACATGCTCAACTGGGGGATGCATATAGTGAAATAGTACATTGGAGGCCAGCCCTATTTGAGGTCCCAAGGTCCGTAGCTGGCCGTCGATATGTGGCCATGATCACAGATTTACTGAAAGCTTTTGCAGAGAAGGTCAACCTGGGGAACGTAGCCATGACCGCCATCATGACAGCACCGGCTCTGTTACTGCAGAGTGCAGGTAACCCTTCAACAACAACCACCTATGCTGAAAGTCTTAGTGAGACACTTAATAGACAGCTCGAACTCTGGAGCTCTGGTAATTTTAGGGAGCTGTTGCAGGAGGGACGAGCCCTCTAGGCGAGGAAGAGGAAAAACCTTATGAAGTTAAGTCCAGATGAGAAGCTCAGGAGAAGATTTATTAACAGTATGGTTTCCGGCCGGGTTGCTACAGCAGTAAATATTCTGGAAAACAAATCTGGTGGTTCTGTCTTGGATCTAGATTTGTGTGTCAATGGTACACCCATTAGACAGATACTGAAAGAAAAACACCCACCTGCTACACCTGTTGACCCATCCATGATTGAACATAATTGGGAAGGTGTTATCGATTTCCATCCAGTAATATTTAACGGCATCAATGGTGACACAGTGCTCCAAGCAACACTCCGCACACATGGCTCAGCCGGCCCCTCTGGAGCCGATGCCGAGGCATGGCGGCGTATGTTGACGGCTTTCGGGAACACATCGGTTGCCCTATGGAATGCTGTTGCAGCAGCCGCCCGACGCATGGCGGTAGAATACCTTGGATCCGGTTGTAATGGATGAATTCAATGCGTGTCGTCTGATACCACTGGACAAATCCCCTGGGGTACGTCCCATTGGAGCGGATGTAGGACAATTCGGTCCCGGACAATTCGGTCCGGACAATTCGGTCTGGACAATTCGGTCCCGGACAATTCGGTCCCGGACAATTCGGTCCCAAAACACTAAATAAATGGGACCGAATTGTCCGGGACCGAATTGTCCGGGACCGAATTGTCCGGGACCGAATTGTCCTAGGACCGAATTGTCCTAGGACCGAATTGTCCGGGACCGAATTGTCCGGGACCGAATTGTCCGGTTCCTGATAGCAACTTTTTAGTGCTTTTTTGATATTGGTGAATGTTCTAGAACATTAGTAGAGATATTTGTTATGGTAGCTAGTGATATTTACTTGCGAGAATTTTTTGAAATTTTAAAAATACTGTATTTTTTTTATTTTTGTTATTGGTAGTGTTCGAGAACATTATTATATATTATTTATTAAGGTGTAGCTAGTGTTTTTTTTTACTTACTAGCATTTCCTTGAAATTATAAAAACACTTGTGAAAACATTGATATTTCAGAATTAGGCCTAAACTGTTGCTGATTATATTAATTACCAACAATATTGATGATATTATAACAGTCCCTGAATGAGATCCAGCTATTATCTAGGATAATAGTTTAGGCTTGTTACCAACCAACAACACATACATTATACTTACGCAGTATATAAAAAAATTCAGCTTTAAACATTTTAAATACATACTATTACTAACTAGTAAATAATTCACACGCTCCATAAAAACACCATAGCTACCATAAATAATAATGTTAACAAAAAAAAGTAAATTTTTTTTATTTTTAAAAAAATACTAGCTAGTAAAAAAACACTAGCTACCATATAATAATATATATTAAGGTTCTAGAATATTCACCATTATATAGTACCAATTAAATTTGGTCCCGAACAATTCGGTCCTGGACAATTCGGTCCCGGACAATTCGGTCCCGGACAATTCGGTCCCGGACAATTCGGTCCCATTAATAAGCATGTTTTGGGACCGAATTGTCCTAGTCAGTATCCGGACAATTCGGTCCCGGACAATTCGGTCCCGGACAATTCGGTTCCAAAACACAAAATTAATGGGACCGAATTGTCCAGGACCAAATTGTCCGGACCGAATTGTCCGGGACCGAATTGTCCGGGACCGAATTGTCCTGCTTCCATTGGAGCCGACCTTGAGGTGCTAGGCGGCAACACGCAGAGCTGTGTCTTGGGCAACTCGCGGGGATCGAGCAATCCATACATTCTTTACGAGATTGCTATGATACAAATGACTGTGAGGCTATACTACTCCTAGATACTACAAATGCCTTTAACGCCCTGAACAGATCATTAACATTGCATAATGTCCAGGTAATTTGCCCCCCTTTGGCGACAGTTCTTATAAACACCTATCGTAATCCAGTACGCATGTTTGTTGAGGGTGAAACAAATTGGTCATATGAAGGAACCACACAGGGGGACCCTTTGGCCCTCGCCATGTACGCCATAGGAATACTTCCAATGATCAAACGCCTAAATACAGCCACCCTACCCTGTGTTACTTCTACTAACAGTAATGAAGTGGGATTTCAGTCGCCAGATAGCTCAGACAATCTTGTAAACTCCAAAATTCCAGTGCATGTTGGCGATCATATGGAGGCTACAGCAACGAATTTGCTTGTGCGTCAGAATAGCAGTGCGATTACAGAGAAATGATCGGGAAACTGACTAAGTTAAGGGATTATTGGGGCAAGGTTTGTCAAATTGGCCCCAAATACGGCTATTATCCAAACAGCTCGAAATCAAAACTGATTGTGAAATCTGAGTACAGACATACCGCAGTATCATTATTTGAGGGCACAGGTGTTCAAATTGTAGAGGGCTACATGGTCTTGGGTTCCGTTTTGGGTGCCCAACCAGTTTGTCTAGATTATATTAAGCAGCGGGTTACTAAACTCTGTGACTTGGTTGGCGATTTAGCAAAAATATCACAATCCGCACCACACCCATCCTACTGTTGCATGGTCCGTGGAATACTGCCGAGGTTGAATTTTCTGGCGAGAACCACACCAAACTTCGTCCAACAGTTAGACAAATTCGAGGAGGTTGTCAGTACCAGGTTTATACCGACTCTCACTGGCAGGCATGCCCCTGCTAGGGCAGAAAGGGAACTACTTTCTTTGCCAGTGAGGGAGGGGGGTATGGCCATCTCACAGCCATCAGACTTCAATGACTGTTACAAACATTCTCTCAAGTTATCACAGCCTCTGCAACTGCTCATGTCAACCTGCACATGTGGTGCCGCCTTCTTGGTAACTCATTCTCTTCACTGCCCAACAGGTGGCTTTACAATAGTCAGACATAATGAAATAAGGGATTTTCTAGCCGAGGTTCTCAACGAAGTCGCCTCAGACGTGGAAACGGAGCCTCATTTACCGCCACTAGACGGGGAACAGTTTAGACTGCGGTCAACATCAATCAGTCTCACCCGACACGCGACTGGATATTGCAGCTAGTGGAGTTTGGGGAGGGAGGTTCGAAAGAGTTTATATAGATGTTAAGGTTTTCAATGCTTTGTGCCCTTCCAACCGCGTACAACCGAGGCAGCTTATTATAAGCATGAATCTGAGAAGAGGCGAAAGTATGAAGAAAGGATTAATATGGTGGAACAAGCTGGGTTCTGCCCGTTCGTGGTGGCGGCAACAGGGGGGTTACAGCCGTTCAGCTCGTGCCCTCTTGAACAGAATGGCACTGTTGCTTTCGGCGAAGAGGAATTCCCTTTACCCAGATACAATAAATTTGTTGCGCACCCGTTTAAGTTTCGCCCTTTTGCGGTCTGCCAGCATGTGCATCCGAGGATCTAGGTCCCACAGGACGAGAGTAGCACGATTGGCGGACACGGAAATCCGATTGGCAGTCTCCTCGGCCGGCCTGGAGTCAGGGTAGCTCGTGGGGATCTCGAGGCTCTGGAGAAGGATTACAAGGAGGTCGGAGTTGATAGTGGCGGAGTCGAAGATGAGGAAGGAGAGGAGGAATACTAGATGAAACCTTTACAAACTCTATTCAATCAGCCGTTATTTCTAGAACAAGTAGATTAGTGTTATATCTTAAATCTGTGTTGATATATTAGTATTATTGAATTCATTGTATTATCATAATTAAAGAGGTATTGCATTGTTGCCCAGCTACGTATGGAATAAAAAAAAATAGAAAAGTGGGTCAAGCCTCCTACCCCTCCATCCGAAGTGGTTCAACCCTCCTACCCCTCCATCCGAAGTGGTTCAACCCTCCTACCCCTCCATTGATCCAAGCTTCCCACATCTACTCCATTTTTTTAAAAAATGAATTTGTGTACGAAAAGTGCAGACCAGTGACGTAATCATCCATACCTTATAATGTTGAAGCTGAATAATTTATCCACCAGATAAGTATCACATTTATTGGTGAGTTGTCAAATCAATTAAATGGGAGGGATCCAAAACAGAGGTATCAGTTCTACAAAACAGGTGGCAAAAGTAAACTTATACTTACAGCATGTAAGCTAGAGTTGGACTAAATACAAGTTTTTAATTAATTGTCTATCTAATGGTGTATCCATGGAAATGCCTAACCCAAGCGTTCTCCTTTAGATTGCACTGATTCAACCCTCCTCATGGTTCAACCCTCCCTGCTCTCCCCGTATATACAGTATGTAAGCATGCATTTGTATTTTTACTCTCAAACTCCAATCCAATTCTATTAGTTGTCTTTCTTCGCAACCGAGAAGAGGACATTGTAAAATCCTCGGTAACGTAATATTCATCAGTTAGTTATAATGATATTATATGACTTAAATAAAACAGACGCATATTATTTATTTTAGGTTGTCATGACGATTTAATCGCACTGGGTGGAACTTATTATGAAATGTGGGAGAGGCAACAAGACTCAAGTAGGAGCCAATCATCTTCTACTTCCGGAAGCGACTATAATGACGTCATGGGTCAACCAATCATTGGGCATATAGATGCAATTACGGCTAAGCAGAAGGTCCGGCTTCGGTTCGGTTCGGGCCGAAGTTAGGAGACGTTAAATACAGCACGTCCCTCATTGCTCCCATGTTTCCTAGGAGACGTTAAATACAGCACGTTCCTCATTGTGCCCATGTTTCCTAGGAGACGTTAAACAGAGCACGTTCCTCATTGTACCCATGTTTCCTAGGAAACGCTAAACAAAGCACGTTCCTCATTGTGCCCATGTTTCCTAGGAGACGTTAAACAGAGCGCGTTCCACATTGTGCCCTTGTTTCCTAGGAGACGTTAAACAGAGCACGTTCCTCATTGTGCCCATGTTTCCTAGTAGACGTTAAACACAGCACGTTCTTCGTTGTATTTATTTATTTCTCTTTTATTTCATCCATAAAAAATCGGACATATTAGGATTACCGGAACACACTAAACATAATTAAGTAATACTATAAAGCACAAATTTTATATATTGGTAAGTAAATACGTAGATAAATAATTAATTAAATAAATTTAACACTTATAAATATAAGTAGATTATGCTCGTAGGCGGCGATATGACTTATAAATAACGGAAGTGCCTAGGCAGTAATATCGAATTGCACATAGAACTTCGTTATTCGACTCGAATACTCGCGAAAATAAGCTATGCAGGGCAAAGCGATGTAAATGAACAACAGAGGGGATTCCAAGGCTGACTAGCATCTTACTAGCACTATAATCAGGACCGCCAGGAATACAAAATAGTTTCTTTATTGATTTAGTAAGGGCTACTTTCAAACTATTAAAAACCCGCTGGCTGTAGTATGTATCAGCCCAGAGAGCATTACAATAAATATTGCAGCAATAGCTACGTAATAGTCTAACCTTAACTGCATGAGAACAGTAATTGAATTTACGAATTATAATATTTGCACGAGAGTACAATGACCTTGTCTGAGCTTTAATATCGACATCGTCGGAGAAATCCGACGTAATGAAATGTCCTAAATATTTAAATTTAGTAACTACTTCTAATACATTGCTACCAAGTCTAAAATGTGTACAAATTCTAGAATACTTCCTATAGCCGCTATGTAGAACAATAACCTTCGACTTTCTAGGGTTGAAATTAATGTTATTGCAGTTAGCGAAGTTACTACAAATATCAAGGAGCTGTTGCAGTGCAACTGGCGATGTACTGATCAAACCCAGGTCATCTGCGTAAATCAGATGGTTTAAACATTTATCTAATGTACACCCTAGTTGAGAGTCTGAAAGTTCGATACTCAGTCCATTAATGAAAACTGTGAATAATCTGGGTGATAAAATACTTCCCTGCATTACTCCATTTGTTCGATGAAATGGTTTGGAGTACACCCCATCCCACTTTACATATATAATCTGATTTTTATACCAAAATAACAGTACTCTAAGAATAAATAATGGAATGCCGCGTTCATAAAGTCGCATAAAAAGGATCGATAGATCCACTGTATCAAATGCCTTCGTAGCATCTAGGAATGCCACGTAAACATTCGATCCATTTAGTAAGTAATAATTAATGATCTCCTTAAGGGAGTATATGCATGTTTCTGTGCCAAGATTCTTTTTAAATCCGAATTGATTATCTGTCGTGTATAAACAATGATCAACTCTAGACAGAATGATTAATTCATACAGTTTACCAATAATACTTGCTAAAGATATGGGTCTATAATTATTCTCATCGGATTTGTCACCCGATTTGTCTTTCACAATTGGCACAGCTACTGCGGAGATCATGGATTTCGGGAGGAATCCATGGATATTAAAAGCACTAAAAAGCATTGATAAAAATACAATCACGGAATGAGGCCCGTGTATAATATGTTCAGCAAAAATACTGTCATTTCCAGCTGCCTTATGCTCTTTCAAATGCCGAACAGCTGTTATAACCTCGTCCACAGTAAAAATCATGTCGCGATTAAAATTTAGGTTACTAAACATCATATTAATTTTAGTAAAATCATATTTATTTGACACCGAATTAAAAATTCCCTCGAAGTGATCCCCCCACATAGATGCTATATTAGCGGAACCCGAGGCACCGCCGACTTTCGATGGGCAGGAACTACTGTACTGCGATTCACGTTTAATGTTCGACCAGAATGCGTATGAGTCACCATTAGCAAGCGAGGTTGCGTGTTTATCCGCCCGTACGATATTCACATCGCGTTTGCACCGCCGAAAAGCCCATTTAAACCGGGCTCTAGCGCGGATCATATTAACATGTGTTGTACCGACTCGAGGACTGTTTGCATCTTTCCATTCTAGGAAAGCTTCCCTTGACTCCTGATAGAGAACTTTAACTGAATCGTTCCATCCTGGTATTCTTGGAGGAAATTTTGAATTGCTAGGGCTGGTACACGGGATAGTTTCAACAGCGGCTGCCGTCATTGCCGAAACAACCGAGGTGTAGATGTCGGATAAGCTATCCAGATGAACTGTACAGTGGGCGTCCCGGCAACCCAAACAGTTCCAGTCATATCTGATGTTCGCAAGTTTCTCGGTTGCAACTCGGCTATAATTAGCCAAGTCGGCAATACTAGCTTTCTCCCACATTGGTTTACGAGGTTTAGCCGCGCGATTTTCCGTGTCGGAGGACCCCATATCAGATTTACAGTTAATATCAATATCCACAATAATCGGCATATGGTCAGAGGTTGAGGTATCATAGCTGATAGCTGTATCTGTGATTGACG